>APFE031545318.1:12219-35146 GCA_000404065.3 Pinus taeda | reverse complement strand
AAATAAATAAAAATGATATTAAAAGAAATAAGTAAATAAAAATAGTAATAACCAAAATACGAATAAAAAAAATGATATTAAAAGAAATAAGTAATAAAAATAAAAAATAGTAATAACCATATTAAAGCTCTAATAAAAAAAGGAAGTTATCAAAAAATCAAAGGAACGTAAAGAAAAAGTAGCATGCAGACACATGGAGGGTGGGCATGTAGCATGCATACACATGGAGGGTGTGCATGTGGTTTCCCTTCCAATGTTTTGTTCTATTTAATGAATGAGGAGGAGGATGGAAGGGGGCGATCATTTTGAGGTTCTATCTTTCATTCTCTTGGGATAATGGTATACTAAGACTTACGAATACTGGCAGTAGTCATTGATTGAGGGCTCGGGGGTGGCCAGTTGTCGCAGAATCCTGTACAATTGAGCCTATGGTTGGGAGGAGAGTCGTCCCCAAAATCTTGTGGTCACTTCACAGCCGGAAAGTACAGGTATAATTTCATTGAAAGAATTGTTTTCCTTTTGACATTAATTCTAGTTTTACTTGTGCTGTTACAGAGAGCTATGTCTTATGATTTTCATGATATTAAACATATTGTACAATTATACCTTCAATTCCTATCAACACATTCAATGAAACATCAATATCATCTAATACATCTATGGAGAGTCTTTCTCCAATGTAGGCACTACAATATTCACTTAAACCCACATAAATGTGTCTTTCGTGTGGAATCTGGTCACTTACTAATATTTTTCATTTCCAAAGAAAGAATTTGTGTTGATCCACTTAAGGTAGAGTCTATAACGAGCTTGCCTCCTCCTTCCAACTTACACCAAATCCAGAGTTTGCAAGGGAAAGAAAACTTTTTACATCGATTCATTCTGAATTATGTAGAAATTACTATGGTTTTTACTTAACCTTTAAAAAAGGTATCCATTTCGTCTAGGGTGATACTTCTCAAAAATATTTCGATGCATTAAAACACGTGTTTACTCATACACCCTTAGTGTATACCCCAAATTATCGTCAATATTAGTACTTGTATTTAGCTATGTCAGATGACATTGTTGGTATGCTACTGGATCAAGAGGATGATTTAGACAATGAACAATTCATTTACTATTTGGGTATGAACCTTACCATTTCAAAAAGTAATACTTAAATGTGGAAACATTGGCCTTGGAAGTTGTTAAAATTGTCCAAATATTTCGTCACTATTTTCTGTTAAGCAAAACTATAGTGTTTTCTGATGATAACCCTATGATTTATATTTTTCACTATTTTTTAATGGATATGATTATTTTGGATCTAAGTTTGTAGCTTACAAGTAGATTTATTGAAACAAATCATTTTGCCGATAAGTGGACTTTTATCACTTTTTTGAGCTCATAAATATAAACAAAAAAGGAACCCCCTGGATTTACGTTCAAGCCATTTTTTGAATCTTGAAATATGAAAATATTGTTCAATATACTTGTTTCTTTTGTTCTTGTAAAAGTACATGAAGAAACATCTACCTAGTATAAGTTTACCCCTTTTTATGGAATGCATAAACTATTTATGAAAAATGTATGCTTTGAACAAACATGGTCGAAAGAGTTCTCCCTTGTATTAGTTTACATCTTTTTGGGCTTGGGTGACTAAATTTATGAAAAAGAACCTTATGGAGTTTCATTTTCATTTCTTTTTTAAATTCTACAAATGTGAAACAAAATTCAATTTGCCCCTTCACTAGACTTTTAAAATGTAATCAGCTTAGCACTCATCAATCATGATGACAGCAAGCCACTCCTTCCCATGGTTCATTAAAAATACTTTAAAATACTTATGCAATTGATGAACTTATACTATAATAATATGTTATCCTTGTGAAGCTTGCATAAAAATAAAGATGTACTTACAAGGAATGGTGCGGGAGAATTGGCAAAATAGCGTATAAAGTTATTATTTGGTAGTAATTCACTCTTGAGCATCACACTCTTACACTCCTGTGTCTAATTGGGTTGGGAAGTCCACTTACCTATATTTTTATCACACCTCCTTGAAAGTATTCATACTAGTCTTTTATCCCATATTGAGTTAATGTTTCCAATATGTTAAAGAGAAGTTCAACCTCAATTAAAATTTTATGTAGCACTTATATCCCTATCTCACATTGGCTATCACTGAGTGTGTGCTCGACTAATTTTCTTTTCCTACTCAAAATCTTGATACTGATTTTGTAGTAGGCCCTCCTATGATGGGTCACTTCTTTTCCATTTAAACTCATTATCTAGGAAGTTTAATTAGAAACTCCCTTTAGTGCCTCAAAACTTGCATGCCTCAATAAAAAGTCTGATCACTTTTGCTAAAAGGTTAACATAATTGGACTTCGATCGGAATATTCTAACTATTTGACTGTAGATCATTCATTCGTACTTCATAGATTGTAACAATGTACATTGAGAGCCATTGACATTAGTAGTTGTTTTTTTCGCATGTGTTAATGTTTCTCATCATTAACGGGTAATTGGATGGCGTCTACCATGCTTGACATTGACATGTCCATTCACATGGTTAGGCTCATACTATTGAGTAGTAGTGAAAAAGAACCTAGATCTAATTTCATCCATCTAGAATGTGTCAACATTTCATGACTTATGTATAGATTCACATTGTACAATCATGGCTATGTTCATATTGAGTCTATTCCACAATGGATCCACAATGTAGTTTTGGTTTACATGAATTTGAATTGGTCAAATGGATTTTTGCACATTTCCAAACTTAGGTCTATTTTTGTTGATATATTATACTCAGTATGGAATGCCTAACTCATAGATGATTTCATCATTATATTGTTCTATATCCCCTGATTTTTTACGTGTAGGTATCGAACCCATTGATCTCTGATCCAAACCTTCACATGATAAAGCACTCGAGTCCTCATACACAGTTTTTGAATTTGTAATTTAGGGGGAAATTTATTACATGCCATTTTTTCACCATTAGGTGAATGACTACTAAACCAAATCTCTCTCTATCCTATAAATCATTCTCAGTAATCCCCTGCAAATCTAGAGAAAAAACCATTCTGATAAGTACATCAATATTGGATTACATGGCCTAAAAACCCTAATTTCAAGTAGTGTTGTATTTTCCCTATGAGTAAACTACGACATCATGGTTTCAATTATTGTAACCTACAATGTGTGTCATGTTGTTCTCCACTAAAAAGTGTGACAACCTTCTTAACTAGGTACAAATAAAGAATAAAGTTTATAACTCTTGTTGCGGAATCTTGTCTCAACCACCTATACTCGAACTCCTACCTATTTGGTCCTAATCCAAGGTTTGATGGATCTAATCCCACTCATTATGGAACATATACCCCATTTTTTAGGATCTCATCATATGGAAAATATATCTCCAACCTCAACCTCTCCCCTATAAATATAGTGCTACTCAATAGAGAATGGGTTGAATTTTTGAGTGAATAACTTATGCCCTTATGTTTCCCAATGGAGATTGAAGGCTTGTTGTGTAGAGGAGGATTGGAGATATATGGAGTGGCAGCTTATGAAATGAGTTCATGATTTGTATTCTCCCTCTCTTACTTTTTAATGCAATACATATTATTTTTCTCACATGACTTTCTCTTTGTTGGAATTCATTGTATTATAGCTCCTTGATCTTCCAATTAGTATTTTATTGAAGTATAGTATGATTTGATCCTTTGGCTTGTATTTGTATTGTAAGTTTTAATCTTTAGATATTGAAGTGGAGAAAGAATCAAGTAGGGACGTCATCCAAGTTGAGATATACTTCATAAAATAGGTATGTCTCTTTCAATATTTGTTGGAGAGGAATTGTATTTATTGTTTATCTTGTTATATATTTGAATTGTAAATCTAGGAAGATCTATCTTGTCTGCATCATGAGACTATCATATAACACCTCCAAACTTTCACTTACCGCTTGCTTCATTTTGAAAATACATTCACTAGCCCTGCAGTATTCTTGGTATTTCTTCAAGAGTACATTCTTCATGTCTTCCGACATTTGAATGCAGTTCCCAAAAGGGATCATGAATCATCAGCAAGATGCTCCTTTTACATTAAGGGGAAACATTTTCAACTTTTGAGTATTAATAAAATAATAATATCCTACAAAGTACTTCAAACTTGAATAAGGATGTATTTGGCTCTTCCTTTTCCAAACCATGAAAATTTCGTAGAGTAGATGGGGGATGATGTGCATTTGTGCCACTCCTTCTAGGTCTCTGATAAGGAATTCAAAGGTAATGATGTATGCCATTTACTCTCAAAATAAAACATATTATTTGTGTGCTACTTTGATACTCTTCCATTCAATGTTTCAATCAACTGGTTAGTGAAATGGGTGGTTCTTACACCATGGCTTAAGTGAAGCATTCATGATTTATCATTTGATGATTTTAGCCTTGAACTAATTATTGAAAGATACCTTTGAATACCATTTTTTTTATTCTCAACAATCTAGCTACTATCTTATGTGACCATATGGTTTAGTATATATGGAGGGGGGGTATGGGTGTTCTTACAACACCATAAAAATGAAAACAAAATGTGCAGGAAAGAAACAAAAACTTGTACAAAAAACTAGGTAAAGAAGGAAACCAAATTGCAATAGGTTACTAAGGTCAATCCCCTAAGCGCATCCCCGTAGCAGTGCCAAATTATTTGGTGTAGTATATGGTGGATTAATGGATGAACATTTAATTATAGATTTATGATTCGTGGACTTCGAGGCTCACCACTAGAAATGCTAGAGAAAGACTTTAGGGACCTTCAAAATGAAACTCTAATATGTCCTACCCACTCGTGCCTTTGAATTCCTACAAACACCAGCCAATCCTACAATCATATGTATTCATTAAAAATGAAACCCTAACTACTGTAAGAAATAATATTGCAATTCTCTCAACAACTGTAAGAAAACCTAGCTACTAGAAATTGGAGAGAAAACCATACCAATTGGAAATTCAAAAGTAAATCCTAACTAGTGATAATCGAAGAGAAAATCCTAACTATTGAAATTCAAACCTTAGCTACTAATTATCTGAAGACATGAGCATCAACTTTCACCTAGGCCAAGAAAATTCAAGGTAAACACTGCCTTAATAAGCTATGAAAAGAATAAATTGAAAGTTTAGGCAATCAACACATTGTTAAGGAAAATATAAAATTTCTTCCCACAGGATGCAGAATACCAAGCAATGGAATACATTTATAAATCTGCACTTCGTCCTCTAATAAACCATCTCTATGTAGAGTCCATGAGAATACAAAAATATTACAAATATGCTCAGAATATGAGTATGCTATATCTGTAACTAAACCATATCTTCCCTCGAACCTGTACTCAATTATCCTCTGCATGAACTTCACACCTTAATAAAGATATACTTACAATATCAATGAAATATAGGCTATGGAGATAATGTGGTGACGCTTTTTACAAAAGAATACAATATTAAAGAGATCCTCTACTATTATCAAAAGAGTGAGCAATCACTTTATTGAAAACGTGACATGATTATAAATAAGTAATTGAACTCTTATTATAAGCAATCCCTTTGAATTAATATTAAGACATGACAATGCATGAGATGTATTTACACACCAGATTTGTGAGGTCTTGAAATAATACATATATGTCTTGTTTCAATGCAAAAATGGTCAAAGTCTAAAATTTGTAGCTTATGTTCCAATGTGTCACCATTGTCTAAAGTCTCATAAACCAAGTGGTGATATGTACAAGCTCTATTTTCATTCTGTAAACAAAAGAAGGAGTTGCACTACAAAAATATTCCTTTATAAACATTGCAAACAAATCTACTTAGGCTTCACACCTTTATAAGTGTTGTAACCTTAATGAGTTCTAGAAACAATGTGCTTCTTTGAAAGAAATTCTATATCTGACTTAACCAACACTTCAGCCTTAATTCAAATGGGTACAATGTGTGAATACAAACTCAACACTAAAGATGTAACTCATCGATCCATAATTCAAGAATAGAGCCTTTGTGTGTTTTAAAATCAAAACCATTTGGATTCCAAAAGAGATATAGCTGTAGGAAACTTTAATTAATAACAAAATTTATCTCAAGAAGAAATATGATAATCAAACATTCACCATGTTTATGAAATCACATTTTTCTTCAAAGGGAATTCTATGAGAGATTCCTTAAACTTGGTTCTTATGTAGAAGAATGTAAATAAAGAGATTTCATTGATCACGATTTCTAATAAGAGACCAATTAGACATTTTGTTTTAATAAAAAAATAATGAGAGTGAATCATTATAGCCTATGGAACTTATGTTTTGCATTGAACATTTACTCTAAAACACTATTAACTTGTTGCAAATCATTCGAACACAAATAAATATGGTACAACTTTGTACTATATCTTGAACAAAGGCTTTGAATGTTGAAACCTTATATTATTTATTTTGAAATAGAGGATTGGGTGATTTGAATACTACAATGCACTCATACAAACTTTGCTATAACTCATGAATAAAATCTATATTGTATTCAACCATATCAATGATATCTACTTGTAATCATGTTCACTGTAAGTCGATAAATGCAAGGCCGATATAAAATGAAATAATATATATGAATGATAGAGCATACATATATATATATATAATAATAATATATATATATATATATATATATATCCACAAGTGTGACCTGGGTGTTGTAATGAATCACATGGGGCCATGAAAACATTACTGTGGAGAAAAACCTTGTCGTCATTTTCTCCCAAAAGTGCACCAATATGTCAAACTATAAATAGGTGCAGAAACTCTACTTCTACTGCAGGATCACAACCATTTATTGGTAAAATTAGTAATCAATTTTTTATTTACATGTATAGAAGTATTTTGATCAAAGTTTTTGACCAAAGTTTCATGCTCCTTCCTCAAATCCTGGGAAAAATTAAAATAACAAAAAATCCATCATTAATAATTTTGGTGTAAATGCGATTGAAACAAATGGAAAATGTTACATAATAAATAATTAAATGATCGTGCTCCACATTTAAGATAATAGCCCAACAATTATGCCAAATGATAGTAATAATGATAGGAATTAGAAAAAATCATGAATAATCATAGTGAAAAAGGATGGATTAGATATGAAAATTCAAGGGCCTGACATCATGTATCATACAACTTAGGAAAATGTGACCGAATTAAATAAGGATGTAAACTAACTGAGGCATGTACAATGAACATTTTTTGAAAATATGTTGCCATGCTAGGTACTTGTGTACAAAAATACTATGGAAAATAAATAAAAAATGGCATAATATAGTGCTACATTTTTCAACTAATATACAGGGTTATGCTTCACCCCCAATATTTCTCACATAGGTAAAAAATTCTATTTGGTGGAGTTGTTTATCAACATATCGACAACTTATCCTAAAGAAGGACAATATCCCAAAATTGGTGTACCCATTATGGATTTTTCGTTGAATGAAATTCATATGTACTCATATATGTCCAATTATTTTTGTTATACTAGAAATTTGAAGAGTTTAAACATACTCCCATTATCACAGTATATGTACACACAATTCTATGCTGACGTTTTGTAACCAAGTGGTATAGTTTGTATAATTGATGACACCTCAATATTTGGCCTCCACTAATGGAAGAGCAATGGAATATTTGTCTTTTCTAAACCAACATATAGGGCTAAAACCTAGGTTAAAAAATTTGATGACATTCTAGAAACATAGAAGGAGAGGAAAGAGAACATGAAAGACATCTTGGAATCATCCATTATTTGGATTCACTATTCCTTGTCCACATACTTTCATAAGAGTTTCATCTATCATTACAATGTGAGGACTAATACAATCTTCCAAAGAGAAAAAAGTTGTAGGTTTTAACCCCGTACAGAAATTACCTGCATACGAATTCTAAATCACAGGAAAAATAAAAATGCGAGAGCATAACACATAAAACACATATACACCGAGATTTCCCACTGGATCTCAAAACCGAGACTACCAGCTTGATTTTTCATTATATTCCTTTCAATGTTACAATACATATTTATACATGCCGAAGCATCCAATACCATGGACCGAAAACCATCACGTCCAAAACCATGAACCGAAAACCATAGGTAGGTTCGCCCAACCTAATATAGTGTCTAAAAAAATTTTCTTGGGGCGCTGCCCCGAACCCCGTAGAGGGGGGCTACCCGCCCCCCTGTGACCCCCCCGCTGCGCAATCAGCGCAAAGAAGGGGGGGCTCTGCCCCCCCTCTAACCCCCTGGTTCACTACGTAGGTTAGTCATGGAAAGAATATAACACAACCCAACAATAGTGAAAATTGAAGAGAAGGACTAAAGGCTACTGGTCTACAGTGTTCTTGACACTTCACTAGGAAGTTCCATCCCCAGCTGGAGCCACTGTTAGGGTCCTATAATTTATAGGATCAATGATCATTGATTATTTTCTTTCAGTATTTCAGATTATCAATAATATAGCTTTCTGCAAATGATTTCCAAAAAACAGATGGAAAAATGAAAATAAAAAATGGAAAGAGGGTATAAATACAAAAAAATAGTAAAAAAAAGAGAGAAAAAGAAAAGAAATGATAAATGAACCCCAAGAAAAATGAATAAACATGAAAGTGATGCTAGTTTAAGTGCCACTACTAGCCTTTTGTCTTTGTAAAAGAATAAATTTGTGAAATTGTGTGCATCTTGTTTAAAATGCCACAATCCTTTTTTGCTTGAAGCATACTGTTTAATCATGCTCAAGGTATCTTCAATTTATGTCAAGTAGGTTAGAAGGAATAACTTAACCAAACATTTTAATCTTGGTAAAGATTAGATAGGTAGAAATAGATGAATAATGTTAATCCAACTATTTAATCTGGATTAATTTAGCTGATTAGATTCATCTAGTATTTGAAATAGATAAATTTTGTCTTTGAGAATAAAAATTCAAGCGGTTTGCATGCCCAAATGCACTCACTTTCGTTGTTTTTTAGCATTAGGATAGAAAAAATGAAGATTTTTGATGTAATAAGTATGAAGTTTCTCGTTATCTAAATTTTGGATTTTGGGCTACTAGTCATGCGCCCAAAACATATGGCGGGGCCCTCTTGTGTTAACTTCCCCAATTTCACCACCACCTGATCATCCCCAGCTTGCATCCGACGACCCATAAAGGAGTTCTGACCCGCCCACCCTGAAGCAGCAACGTTTAACAATGAGGGGGGCGGTCTGAAAAGTGGTTTACTTCTCCTCGACATGGCACCATCAGGTGAGTTCGGACCCCCCCCCCTCCATAAACCTGATACCACCATACCCCCCCTCTAAAAGTGGTTTTTCCTTTCCACCAATGATAGCCTCCACATTCTATCATAGCCTCTACTCCCGTCGCGCCACCTCACCCTATGTCTCGGCATTCCAGCCAACAATCCCACTCCACTTTTTCCCCAATCCCTAGCTGCCATGTCAAAGATTGTTTCAGCCTTCATTAATACCATAATCGGTTACCCGCGCCATTACATGGAGTTTGATGCTTAAAGGGACCATTTATCTAACGGTTAAGACTAGTTTCACTGCTAATAAATATATAATTTTGATCACACTTTCTTTCCATCACTTGTTCAATTTAATTTCCTCCTCTTTGTACTGAAACTATTTCTGCAACATTTCTACGACCCATCATTCTCTTATCGCTAGTGGTCTGCCACTCTTAATTTCCCAAATTACTAGATGCATAGTGATCTTTACTATTTCAGTCTTTGGTCCTCATCCTATAAACCGCCATGGCACCTAAAATTTCCCCTGTGATGAACTTGATGCTTAATCCCCCTATTTATCTAGACCATATTCCACTTGCAGAATGAGATTATAAAATCACTAAAACTTAGTGCGAATTCGACTTGTTCGAACTGCACTGTTGGTTCAGAGACAACTTCCATGACCAATCCGATGAAATACATCTCTAACAATCCAAACTCCCTCTGTTTTTTATTCCTCAATCATATCATTTTCCTGAGTTTTTCTTGAGATGCCAAGCCTCTTACGTTGCAAACAAGAGGGTCATAATTTCCCCAAATGGTGAAATTCGCTTCACCATTACAATTTACAACGTTAATCAAATGTTGCAGGTTCCCCACTGTGTTTCCCTATCCCCTTTCTCCATTGAAGCCCTCAAAGAAATCTACCAGAAATTAACCTTTCCCCAGAGAGAAGCCATCTTTGAATTTTTCCTCCTTGAAGATTCCTAACTCCCTAAGAAAAATCCCCCATATCCCTCTTCTATGTTCCCTCAAAGAACAAGAAAAATTATTTCTGTTTTGTCTTCCATTCTTGGTTACTACTCAGATGAGTGGGTAGATGAGCCTATTCTAGGCTTTCTGTCCACTCTTTCTTCAGAAGAAGGACCATCAGTCACCTTTGACTATGGTCATCAAATATAACTCATGAAAAATTCCTTCATTTTTTAACTGAAGGAATGTTTAGGTACTCATACATTCTTATGTACATGTTTATATTTTTCCAAGCAGATAAGTTTCCATTCTAAGTGCAAAAACTGGATCAGCAAGGAGAGCCACAATCAGTTATTTTCTGGACTTCTTTAGTTAGAAAACAATCATAGGAGTATATATTTTCACAATTTATAGATCAATTTGTTTTTTCAGCCACTTGTGTGTTGAGTGGCCAGCAGGTTCCAAGGATCAGTGAATAAAATCATAAGGTTCTCCAGCTCAGTGAACAGATTAAAACAGGGGATTGGTACCTTTACCAATCATTTACAGAGATTAGAGTGTATGGTTTAGAGCTTCCACCATACAAAATAGAAAAATACTTACCCATGAGGATATTTCCTTGGAATATATCAGACAGATAATTCATTCTGACAATATTCACTTTGTGGCAGCCAAGAAAAAATCCCAATTCAGGATTAAGACACAAGTTGGACCATTCATCTACAACAGTAGAGTAACAGGAGAGGAAGCAGATCTCCTACTGAACATATGAACTTTCCTCTTAGTTTCACTTAGTATTATGACCCCTTTGGGGTAATTTCCAAGTTGAGAGTAGAACAAAAAACTACACCATATGTGCACACACAAAGGCCTGAAATTAAAAATATACGAACTAACACACTTGGGTGGAAAATATGTTGTAGGAGGCTGAGGAGCAGGTAATTTCAAGGATAGCTTCAGAGACTCCACTATCCAAAGAGAAATTAGAAAAGAGAGTAAGGGAGGATGATTCCCCGATCACTGAAGTATCAGCTAAGGAATTTAAAATATATACTAAGAAGATTAAATTTGGCTTTGGTTCTAAAATAGAATTTCTATCACTGGATGACACACAAGGCACTATTGTGCTCTCAGGTTTGAATACTTTCAAGATGGATAGTGATACTACAAAATCTCCATCATCTTCCTCATTTAGAAAGGATATTCCAACCACTATCCCCCAGACACCTGAGACATCTACAGAGCAGAGACAATTAGATATTTTTCAGAGATACAAAGAAATCAAGCAGAGGAATGAGGCCATTCATGATAACATATCAACTCAGTTCAAAAATCAATCTTCTTCCATTCAGCACAAACCCATATCATCATATGATACCGAGAAGGGGAGAATGCATATGGAATTCTTATAGGCCCATGTCCCTCAACCAAAGTCAGTAGTAGACTTTAAATAGACCACTTTTGAATTTAAGGAAAACGATGTCCATCCTTTGGATCAAATAGATTTGCATAGATAGACAGGGGGGATGGTATATTCGAATTTCACACAGACTGCTATCACAACCTCAAAGTTATAGCTCACTCTAAATAATGTGAAGTCCCAACTCAAATTGGAGAAAATATCCTCATTATACATGGATACCAGAATCAAATACTTGGAGGAGATGATAGTCAAAGCAAACCTTGATCCAAAAAATGTAAAAGCTACAGAAGAAATAATCAGAAAGAAGAATGTTGATATTGTAGCATTGAAGAAACAATTGAAGCTACCAACAATTGAAGACCCCCAAGCTAAAGAACTTGGAGAGATAGAGTTACAAAAGGAAGAAATGCTAAAGCTGCTAGTGGAGCAAGTTGCCGAGATTAAAGAAATGGAAGCAGAAATGGACCACCTTATTAATTAAAAGGAGAAGAATTCACAGCTTGTTGTGGTTCCTCTTGATGTAGTTCCTATTGCATCTCTACTATAGGCAGGTGTCCCTATAGCAACTACTACAACCGAAACATCATCCTCAATAGTGCTTCCCACCTCAGTGGTGGACAAATCAGTTAAATTGGCTCAATCTATGGAAAATATGACTATACAAGGAGAAGAGAAGAAGAAAATGAAGTAGGAGATAAAAGTTTTGCAGGAGAAGATTACAAGGTATGAAAATGCCTACTTAACATAAACATAAAAATCTCACACCTTGTCCCAAAGATTACAAAAAATTGAAGAAGACCGTGCCATGTACAAAACATTGGCACAAGTGAAGGAAAACATCTGGAAAACAAATAATGAAGACATGGGAGAAATTTGGCCTTCTATTCAAATCATTTTTGGACAGAAGGAATTTTTTGAAAGGTCAACTGAAGCCATTGAGCAGGTTATAAAGCGGCTAGGAGACAAACAAAATGAAGCTACTAAGCTGATAAAATTTCTAAATTCCAAGAACAATTAAGAGCTAGAAGAATTAGAAATTGAAGACAGAACTGAGACAATTTTGGAAGTCAGGAAGGTGCTGACTAAAAGGAACCTGATGAGACAGTTGGAGGAGAAAGGAAAAAACATGAACACAGGAATACAGAGATTCTTTTCCAAGTTGGAGCCTCTCTAGAAGAAGGGACTTCCAAACCTATTAGTTCTAAATGAAAAGTGCACAGATTATGAATAAAGTGAGAGACAACTTGAAAGTGACAACTGGAAGACTCAGCATGACAAGAAGGGCATTTCTAGAAACACTATCATTTTATCTCCACATCCAGTATGCAATTTCTAATTTTTTCATTACCTGACCAACATTTTCCAGGTACACTGAGGTTGATGAAGTGTAGAGGAAATTAATGAAGATGAATATTCCAAGCGAGTAGCGTTGGGATAAGCTTTGTGAATTACTAGAGTAAATGGTAAATTTAGCAGCATAGCTTAGCATCACAATGCATCTAATTTTTTAGCACCAAACAACCAGTTGTTTCTTCATTTCAGTTCCACCACTTTAGGCAATTCGATTTTCCTTATTCTATTGTAATAAGTTAGCTTAATTTAGGCTTATCATTTTGTAGATGCATCCTTGTCATCTTAACAAGATATTTTTGTAATTTAGTTCTAAATACTTCAATTGTTGAAGTAGTACAGGTTGTTTTTTGGACAAAAAAACACTATTGTATATATTTCTTTGAATCATTAGTTGATTTTCCAAAGTAATATAAAAGCTCTTTCACATGATTCATGTGTCAAATTGGTGGTGAAGTACATCTATCTGTTATATGTGTTTATATCTCTTTGTTTATAGCACATGGTTGTTTTCTAAAATCTGAACTATTAAATAGATAAATAAAGGGAAGAATTTGTTTAAATCTACACTCTGCACTTGGCTATGAATAATTTCTATGTTTTCTTCTGACCTTTGAATATAGAATTCGGCTAGCAATGCTATATATTTTAATGTGAACCTTATTATGTTCTTCTTCTCCATTTCACAAAATTTAATGAATCCAGTATGTTTGGCTACCTTGCCTTGTGAGATCTATCTATAGATACTCAAGTTGATCAGTATTTTACATATCAAACTCCATAGCCCAATGGAAATCTAAGTTATTAACCAAACACTCAAATACAAATCAAACCCCAAACTTAATAACTAGCATAATATCCAACCAAACAAAGTAAAATATTACAAAGAGAGCCTTATCTAAAGCTAGCAGGGCTAGATCCCAGCTTCCAAAGTTGGTTTGTGGTTACCTTGGTGATTTTCTTCTGCAACCTCAGAAAATTACTGAGTGCTAACAACACCCATAGGGAGTGAAATCATCCATGTATATTTCTATGGATTCATGTACCAGCTCAGCAAAGATGCTCAGAACTACCCTTTAAAAAGCGGCAAGGGCATTACATAAAGCAAAGGGAAGGACCCTATAAGCAAAGGTACCCCAAGGGTGGGTGAATGTAGTTTCTTCTTGATTCTCAAGGCTGATTGTATGAACTAAATCCATCTAGGAAAGAGAAGAACCTCTTCCCTGCAAGAACATCTAAAACTTGATTAATGAAAAGTAAAGGGAAATAGTTTTTCTTGGTGCTTTTGTTCAGTTCTCTATAATCCGCATAGATCCTCCACTTCCCATTCTTCTTTGGGACCAACACTAGAGGGGACACCCACTCACTATCTGAGATGGGGTATATGAACCTTGCATCCAATAATTTCTACAACTCTTCATTTACTATGTCCTTGAGGGTTGGGTTCATTCTCCTCTAAGGTTTTCACATATGTTTTTATCCGTTCTTGATTTATATGTGATGAGTACAAACCGAAGGATGCACCCCTTTCATTTATTTATAGCTCCAAGAAAAAGCATCTAAGTGCTCTCTAAGCAATTTTGCACAACTTCTCTTCTTGATTGGCTAAGAGAGAGGGGTTAATCTTCAAGGTTCTAGAGGGACCAAATTCTACGACTTTGACATGTGTAGGACTTGGGTCAACTAGGCATAACTCAGTCCCTTTACAGGGTAAGTTCCTTAGATAGAACACCAAAGGACATGGCTCACAAATATATCACAGTTCGGTACACCAGTATTCTTGATGTGGTTAAAACCCTCAAACAAGGAAACAGTCCATGGCCTGAGCCAATGCGAACACTTCAAGAAACTTATTAATGTAAAAGAAATAAAATTTACATAAGATTCTCTCATGAACAGTCACCTTACAAATGAGCCTCCATGCTCTTTAAATAGAGATCATGGACCAAATAGGTGTTAAGCCATGGATCAAGTTTCGGTAATACTGAGGAGAGAATGAACATTCATATCACTTCATGTCTAGAACATATTGTGACCGCCGGATTGTAAGTTACAAAAAGTACATAGTAAAGAAACACACTTTACCTAACTATACACTAGACCAAATTATACTTAACTATTTCCTATGTGTCAGAATATCCTGACATCCCCCCTTAAGAACAACTTGGGATAGGATTGAAGGATGTACAAAGATGATAAAATAGGAGAAGGAAGGAGGCATTAGAACTTATCCCCCCTTAGTGACAACTTCCTGAACTCCAACCATAAATCGAATTTTAGTAAACTTTGCTTCTATGAGAGCCTTTGTAAAGATGTTTGCAACTTAATCATCGGTTGAACAATATTGCACTTCAAGAACATGGTCATGAATGAGCTTTCTCATGAAGTGCATGCGTACTTCAATGTGTTTGTTGCGCTAATGTTGAACTAGATCTTTGCATAGTTGAATGGCACTTTGATTATCACACCAAAGTGTAATCGGATGTTGCTTCTAAAAACCAAACTCCGACAAGATATAACAAAGCCACAGGGCTTCGTTAATATCTTCTACGGTGCCATGATACTCTGCTTCTATTGAAGAAAGAGAAATGGCACTTTATTTCTTGCAAGCCCATGTAATAGGTCTAGAACCAAGAGTGAATACATAACTTGCAGTAGACTTTCGATCATCAGGGTCACCAACCCAATCAGAATCAGTGAAACCAACCAATAGAGTAGATGCTTCTACACTGTAATGAATCCCAAACTAAACTATACCTCGAACATAAAGAGGTATTCTTTTAGCTGCTTTCCAATGAATTTCATGTGGGTTTTTCATAAACCGAGAAATAAGGCCAACAACGAAGGAAAGGTCAGGACATGTATGGGTCAAATATAAAAGTTTTCCAACAAGATGGCGGTATAAGGTAGCATCAACTTCATGGGCAGTACAAGTGACTAAAAATTTGGCTCCATATTGAAAGGGAGAAGGGGCTAGCTTGCAGTATTCCATGTGAAAGTGGTGTAGAAGATCATAGGCATAATTGGAATGGGAAAGGGAAATACCTTCTTTGGATTGCAAGACTTGAAGACCAAGAAAAAAATGCAAGTGTCCTAAGTTTTTCATTTCAAAGTGATTTTTAAGGCTAGACTTCACATGGTTTATAAGATTAGGATCACTACCAGTAAGGATAATATCATCAACATAAAGAACAAGAATGATAAGAGGCTTACCCACTTTCTTGGTGTAGATAGTATTGTCAGAATGACACCTAGAAAAGCGAGTATCTAAAATAAAGTTATCCATTTTGGCATACCAATCCGGAGGAGCTTGCTTGAGACCATAGAGGGATTTCTTAATGACCTAAAATTGGGGCTCTTAGGCTTCTTGTCTAACTTACAAGAACCTCTCCCACTTCCAAAGCTTGAATATTCCCAAGTCTTATTGATTAACCAATGTGGAATTAATAAGTTCTTGATAATATGGGTGTATGCTTATGCTTGTTTAAACTGATTATATGCTTTAAAAATCTATTATTTTAATTTATACGTAAATGTGCTTAAACATATATATATATAAGTTCATATAACAGTGAATAAGGCAGTAATAAACAATCACACAGAAACAACAATATAATTAGGAATTCACCCACAACTCTTTGGCTACATCTCTGTGAGCTCTAGTCAACTCAACTCGGCTCTTTGGGATTATGGTCTAAGTCTTTTTTACAAGCTCTTGGCTTAAATCCTACCTTTTTACACAAAAACAGTGTGTTCAGACACCATTTAATCCCCGGCTCTTGAAGCTCTCGCTTTTGTCTCTTGCTCTTGGCTCTGGCTCTTAGCTCTTAGTTCTGGCTCTTGGCTCAGACTCTGGCTCTTTGGCTCTTCATTCTAGCTCTTGGCTCTAACTCTGGATCATTGGCTCTGGCTTTGGCTTTCTGGCTCTCTATCAAGTTATAGCCTTCTTGGCTTTTCACTTGGCTTCCAAGTGACTCCCTCGGCTATTCTTTTGCTTCTGTGCTGCCTCTTCAGCCTTAGCTTCCTAATTTGGCTTGGCTTTCAGTAACAAACCCCCAATGATCAGCAACAGCAACCAACAACGACCAAAAACCCCTCAGAAACCATCCACCACCTATTTCTGTCATTTTGTTGCTTTTAAGCCAACGGCACTATTGATTCATTTTTCCTCTCGGGCTCTTCGTCTTCCTATTTTGTCCACTCGAATCCCTTCTTTGGGTGTTAGCCATCATTGTTAAACACCCTCGGGGATGAATTCCACCTATTTCGTAACGGAAGGGAACTATTGACGCTTGAAATCCTTAGAAACAGTCGTTTGTTGTTTACACAGAGAATGATGCAAAACACAGGAAAACAATCTGCAGAAAACATTGTTCCTAGACTTCAAATTTCCATAATCGCATCCTAAACTCCCATCGAGTCCGCCCATAATCGTTATCGCAAGTCGCCAATGCCTTGTCCCAAGGTTCCCCTTTGTATTTTAAAATTTCATTAAAAAGGTGAAAATAACGTAAAAAATGGCTTTGGTGGATCTGAAATAATATATATTTTCATTCTGAAACCCTTTCGGGTTTGGTTTTCATCACATCATGCTTCCCCTTTGTATTTTTTTTAATAGCAAAATATACCAAAATACATAAGAAAATTCGTTTCGATGGATTTCAAAATATATCAAACCTAGTTCATGTCGTCATCGGGTCCAGCCATCGCATCGCATATATATACGTGTGTATGACCGTTCCTTGTAATGCGCCGACGCGATATTGCGATAAGACAAGTCACAATCACAGTTCACATAAGCCAAAGGCCTTCCCATATAGCATGGTTTATGTCAACACCGATTCTGATCCGCCGATATTGGCGATCGCGGTATTGCATCGGCCTTATCCCATTGCATGTTATGCCTCCGATTGCCTCCGCCTGTCACCGCCGATGCGATATTCCGATCGGATTTGGACCATTGATCGGCCAGATATGATGGCTCTTGTGAAAATACTGTTTAAGCCTCCGATAGGCCTCATTTCTGCCATTTCTTCATATTTTTAAGGCCCGATAGTGTAATCTGAATTGTTAAGAGGTCCTACTTTTGCAATGATTTTGACCTTTTCGAGGATTTTGAAGACTTAGAGGGTTTTTAGGACCCATTTGAAAGGGATTTTGCTCCTTTTTCCAAAAGGATATAGTTAGCTTCATTTTATGATAACTTCTACATCCTAATTCAGTTTTGGCCCATTCAAATTGCAGTAGATTCAGAATGAGATGATCTCTGCAATGGGGCTAGTTCGAGGAACTTCCTTGGACTTTCATTTTCCTCAGTGAGGAACACTTAGACTTAGAAATCTATCCAAAATCCATTTTGGATCACGCCTTCCCACTAAAATAACTTTTGGTCTCCATAAGAATGATACACTGATCTGAACAGTAAATGAGAGTGACTCACCCTCTTCTTTCAGCCTTCTTACACTTTCCTTTGCATAGTGCTTCTGAACCAAGGTTTTCGACCACTTCCCCTCTTGGATGGGTTGGTATTCTTGGGAAGAACTATCTTCCTCCTTTCCTTCCTGTAGAACTCCTGCTGAAATAGTTATAGAAGGTAGTTTTGAGCTTCTCTGCCTTGATCATTAATCCAAGGTGGCTCAAACAAGTGTGAAGTACACCTACTTCACAAAACTTTCATTTGTACCTGTTTGAAAAGCTGTCAACAACAACTGTTAACAACAACATAAATACAGACAACAACAATTGGATGGCCTAAACTCCTGCTCCAACAAAGAAACATATTTCACATCTTGTGAACACCTCCATGTCTTACATCTGCATACAAATGATGGACTAGAAAACAAGCCCACAAAACATGCCTTTAACACAAATGACCCTTCAAGTCAAGCATGTAGAAAAATACCATTTGGATTCTTTTTCAAAAGATGAAACTCTTCATTATTATCTCCATTTGGAGACCAAGTTAACTTCTCCCAAGTCAACATGGAATCACATGCATGTCAAATCAATTAACCCTACAAGTTAATTTACACATACATTTTCAAAAACAAGGAAATCATCAACATCCCTGTGTTCATGCATCTCATGCTTATGCATGCATTTCATCCTTCAACTTTCACTTAAGCACACTATACTTTCAAAGTTGAAATGAAATATAATGTTGCAACAACAAAGTGAGTCTCCTACTCAACCTTTTTCCATTCACTATCTTGGTAGACCTACAACTTGCATTCCATTAACAAAGAAATGCAAATAGATGCATTACTAGACATGCAATCTTAATCGGATAAGAAATATAACCCTTTCTTACCAATCCCTTTCAAAGGTACTACCTCTATTTGCACATCAGCATCAACATGTGAATCATTTTGAGACACATCACTCATGGAATCTTCCTTTCAATTTCTGTCATCTTCTCTTTCCACTTTCTTCAACATTGGTGTAAGCATTGTTGGATTCAATGTCCAACATTTTGCAGCAAGATGGCCTTGCTTATGGCAGTAAGTGCGCTGCATGTGCATCCTCTTGATAGCATGATTTTCCTTGTCCAATGGACCTTTGGCTGCTTGCTTATTTTCCTTCAAAAGTTTCCTGTATGTGGCCATTCTCTTCCAACATCTAGAAACATCATGGTTATCCAAACCATAGAAGGAACATGCAACTCATTCCTCATAAATATGTGGAAATTTACCATGCTTTGCAAAATCAAAAGGAATGTGTTTAGAACTAGATTTAAACCTGCATCTTTCACCTTTATTGCCTTCATGAGGAGGTGAAGCAATTGAAGAAGTGGCTCCCTTTGGAATTCCATCAATCTCTTCAAGGATGTTAGAGTCTCCCCAACTCTTTGGTTCAATTGTGGGCTTTTGAACACTTGCATCCTGCAAATGATGTTTCAAGCCATTGCATTCCTCTTGAATACAACCTTCACATTTCTGAGGTAGAGGACATGAACTGAAACTCCTTCTTGGGACTATTTCAATGGCATTCATGGCAGCTTTGGAATTCTCTCCATAAGGCTATCTATAGCCAAGACCCAAATATTTAGGCCTTTCCTCAACCATTATTGGTTCAACAATACCTTGTGCATGCTTTCCCAAGCCTTTTCCTCCATGGCCCATCTTGGAAATTAGCTTGGAACCTATGCCTTTAGTATTTTTTTCAAAAGAACCAATACAAGCATTCTCAGAATAATTTGAAGACAAACTGCAATGGCTTACCTCTTTTTCAAGCTGGTATTTGACTAAGACTTCTTGGGAAACAAAGATCTATGACTCCAACTCATGCATCCTCTACAGGTTCATATTTTCAATATGAAGTTGCCTCTCCATTTCCTGCAATTTGTCAAAAAGCAACTACTTCTCTTCCTCCACGGAATTAAACTACTCTCTAAGCATGTTTCTCTTCCTTCCATCCTCATACATTTCTCTCACCATATCCATCATGATGAACAAATCTTGCTTCATGCCTTCATCAAAGAATTTTGTGAAGAAAGGAGAATTTGAGGACTCACTTGAAGAATTTGTCATTATGTCAATGAACAAATAACTTCAAACAAGAATAACAAAGAGCTTTATTCAAGCAATCTTTTGCAACAAACCTCTTGTGCTTCAAGGACTGCTTTGAGGTCCTTTGGGATAGAAGAATGCCTTTAGCCCTTCTTCCTTCATGTCCTTCTTGGACTGAGCTATCAATAGCTTTCCCTTCACCTCTACAAACTTAGAAAATAGTCAGTCTGCAAACAAGCATACAATCAATCAGACATTCTATCCTTGACAACCCAAACACCTTTTAGACAAGCAACCTCTGCTCTGTCAATCAAGAAATCTGATATAACCTTCTTAAAGGTGTGGTTAATCAATCTTAAAATCTAATACCACCTGATCTGAAAATGGGGCTCTTAGGCTTCTTATCTAGCTTACAAGAACCTCTCCCACTTCCAAAGCTTGAATGTTCCCAAGTCTTATTGATTAGCCAATGCAGAATTAATAAGTGCTTGATAATATGGGTGTATGCTTATGATTGTTTTAAACTGATTGTATGCTTTAAAAATATGTTGTTTTAGCTAATATGTAAATGTGCTTAAACATATATATAAGTTCATATAACAGTGGATAAGGCAGCAATAAACAATCACACAGAAACACCAATTTAATTAGGAGTTCACCCACAACTCTTGGGCTACACCTCCATGATCTTTAGTCAACTCAAATCTACTCTCTGGGATTATGGTCTAAGTCTTTTTTACAAGCTCTTGGCTTAACTCCTACTGTTTTACACAAAAAAGTGGGTTCAGACACCATTTAATCCTTGAATCTTGAAGCTCTGGCTCTTAGCTCTGGCTTTTGGCTCTTGGTTCTGGCTCTTCGCTCGAACTCTGGCTCTTTGGCTCTGACTCTGGATATTTGGCTCTGGCTCTAGCTCTCTAGCTCTCTATCAAGTTACATCCTTCTTGGATTTTCACTTGGCTTCCAAGTGACTCCCTCAGTTGCTCTTTTGCTTCTGTGCTACCTCTTCATCCTTAGCTTCCCACTTTGGCTTGGCTTTGTTATGAAACCAGCTCAAAAAAGATAGAAAAGAGATATCAATGCCTTAGAATTCAACCTCTTCGAGGGGGAAACCTCCTTTACATTACACAAATGAATAATTCTTGGATGATACAAATGAAAATACCTCCTTTCTATATATAGGAGTCTAAGGGGTCATAACATGATCAGAGCCGACATAAGGATATTCCGACACATAGGAATAGTTAAGTTCAACTTGGTCTAGTATAGAGTTAGGTATAGAGTTAGGTAAAGTGTGTTTCTTTACCGTTGTACATTTTGTAACTTACAATCCGACGGGCACGATATGTAGTGATCCGACGGTTCATTCTCTCCTCGGTATTACCGACACTTGATCCGTGGCTTGACACCCGATTGGTCCATGAATTCTATTTAAAGCGCATGGAGGGTCATTTGTAGGTTAACCGTGCATGAGAGAAGCTTATGTAAATTTTCATTCTTTTATTAATAAATTGCCTGTAGTAGCCACGTTGGCGCAGGCCGTGGACTGTTTCCCTCTCTGAGGGTTTTAACCACGTCAAAATACTGGTGTATTGATCTGTGATCTGTTTGTGAGCGGTGTCCTTCTGGTGTTCTGTCTGAGGAACTTACCCTGTAAATTCCTACATGGTATCAGAGCTATTTGAGGGCCGCGTCCGTTGGTGATCCAAATCTGAAGCCGGTAGAACTGCATGCGGCTGTCGTTTCCTAGATCTACTGTTTCTGACTGCTTTCGGGCCGAGAGGACTGCTCTGTTGTGTTCGGAGCATCTGTTCCAGTGAGGAACCCCTTTCGTTTCACGCGAAAAGGTTTCCGGTAGCCCTATCTGCGTCATTTTTAAGATCTGGAGGTATACAGTCTGTATTTGCAGTTTACTGTTATTTTCTCTCTGCTTATTTCGGTTTCGGTTTATTTAGTTTTTTTTTAAACCGGATCTATACCTTTCATTTCTGCGTATGCTCTTTGCCCTGTGACTCTGCGCGATCTGGGCAAATCAAAAACAGAAAGGAAGGATTTTTTTTCTCATGCGTATGCTCTTTTCCCTGCACCTTAGTGTGATCTCGGAAAATCAGAAACATTGAGAAAAATATTTAGTTTTTCGGCTAAAGCTAATTTTTTTTTAAATATTTAGTTTTTTGGGTAAAGCTAACTTCGAGCCATAAGGTTCGTTTTTCTTTGCATGTCCGTGTTGGGTTTTGTGTTTTGTGTTTTGTAAGGAAAAAGAGGTTTCTCAAGGCAAGCACGCAAACCAAAGCACCCCTCTCTCTCTCTCTCTCTCTCTCTCTCTCTCTCTCTCAAATTTTTGTATAGATCAATTGGTTCAAAGTT
>APFE031545283.1:17422-31880 GCA_000404065.3 Pinus taeda | reverse complement strand
TTCTACTGTTTAAAGAGAATTCAAATTCATTGTTTTCTCTCTTTAACCTTCTCTCTTTCATTCCTGACCATTCACTTCAGTCAAAGACATCAGCACGGCCTCCTACCTCGCCCCAAAGACTCCCCTGCAGAAATTGTGTCCCATCCCCGCAGCCAAATTTGCCCTCTCCTCAACTTGCCACCAAAAACCCAAAAAACCCAAAATCAAATTCTTTTATCAGTTTACTAGCCTAATATCAGTGTTACTTTGTTGGTCATCTCCCTAATTGAAAATTTTCCAAGAGATACCGGAGAGAGCCTTCTCCTGCCCGTTAGGGCTAGCTACGAGGCTGAATGGTTTGATGTAGCTTTGAGATTTGTCTTTCTTAGCCTGAGGTGAAATGTCAAACGCTAACAGAACTATCATGTGAAAGTCCTAACTTGGCAGTTAATTTAGTCATCATGTGATTGTGAAAATACGAACAATGATCTATAACTATGGCTTGTGGTACACCAAACTGTGCAACCACATGGTTGAAGAAAAAGTGCAGATGTCTCACCACTATTGTTTAATGTAGGTATCGCCTCGCCCCATTTTGTAAAATAGTCAACGACGACAATAATATACCCATGCCCCCAGTCGAGGGAGGGTTACATGTCATGAAATCAATGCCCCATTTTGCAAAAGGTCCAACAACGATGACAGGATGTAGTGGTGTAGGTGGTAATCAAGTTTTACGGTAAAAAATCTAGCATGCATGACAACTTCTGACAGCAGTAATGAAATCATTAAATATGGTAGGCCAGAAGTAACCAACATGGAGAATCTTCTATGATGTAGCATAACCAAATAAATGTCCACCACAAGCACCAGAATGGCAATAATTTAGAACTTTCTTGACTTCCTCATGTGTGAGGCACCTCCATAAAATCGTATCGATACCGCAAAGTAAAGGGTGTCGCCAATGATCAGATAATATTTGGCTTGATATCGAATACGTCGTTGTTGTGAGCAAGAGGTATTGGGTCAAAAAGTTTGGGTTTATAGATAGATTAGTATATCTCCATACCAAGGGTTAGATGATGAGATCAGAAACAAAGACTCATCCAGAACTGATGGTTCTGTTGTTGAGTCGATGGCGGCAGAGGGAAGGTCACAAAGAAGCTCGGTAAAAACTAGAGATTTATTTGACTTGGATTTGATGAATTCCAAATGAAATTTCCCCAAAATGATGATCCATTTTGAATATTCCCTCCCCCCCCCCCCCCCCCCACCAATTGACATGACAAGATGTATGTCATAGGGTTGCAATCCGAAATGACAGTGATCTTTCGAAGTAGGATATAATGGCGAAATCTTTGTACAACTTGAATGGTAGCCAAAGCTATATTCTCAACATAAGAATACTTAACTTCTATATCATTGAGATTACGACTCAAATAATAGATCAGATGTTCAATCCCATCTTCTTCTTGGACTAAAACCATAGCAATGGTTGTATCGACAGTGGTAATATACAAGAAATAGTCGTTCTGATAATTAGCGGAATACATTAGTGATGCTTGAATTAGGGTATCTTTGATAGCATCAATGGAAGCTTGCGCAACCTGGTCCCAATGGAAGGGAATTCCATTTTTCAAAAGACGAGTGAATCCTTTAGCCATTTCAACATAGTTGGGAATGAATCTCCTTAGAAAGTTAGCCTTCCCTTGGAGTCTCTGTAACTGAAGTAAATTGGAAGGTGGAGGCAGATCAAGAATTGCCTTAACCTTTAAGGGGTCGAGTCGAATTCCTTCATTGGACACTATGAAACCAAGCAAATGACTAGAAGCAACACAAAACACACATTTATGTGGATTGAGTCGAATTTTTTAGTGTCAGCACAGTAAAAAGATGTCTCTCAAATGTTGCGGGTGATTAACCTGTTTCCGTGAATGAGCAGGTAAATCATCTAGATAGGGTTGAACAATGTGTTTGATGTCATTGAAGGCATAATTCATTGCCCTCTGAAAATTTTCCCCGACATTCTTCAAACCAAAAGGGAGTTTCCTATATGTGAATGTGCCCCAAGGACAAATAAAGGCAATTTTATACTGGTCTTCTGGGCGGATATGGATCTAATTATAGCCAGAAAAGCCATCAATAAATGAAAATATTTCACATCCAGCACATTCAACAATTATCTGGTCGATAAAGGGAGTGGGATAGTTATCTTTTGGACAAGCATGATTAACATCCCTATAATCAACACACACTTGTATTGTTCATTATTTCTTCATGACAGGAACAATATTGGAAACCCAATCAGTAAGAGGAACATGGTATATGAAACCAGCATGTAAATGTTTTTCAACTTCTGCTTTTATGGCGGTAGCCTTCTTTGGATGAACAGGATGGAGGCACTGTCGTACCAACTTGACATCTAGATACATTTTAATCTCATGTTCAATTATACTAGAATCAATACTTGGCATTTCCTCATATGACCAAGCAAATACATCACGGAATTCATGAAAAAGAGCATGGTAAGTTTCAAGTTCCGATGGAGAAAAATATTTTCCAACATGGATGTTTTCTACAATTCCAGGTTTGAATTTAAGTATGGGGGAACACAGTGCATTATATTAGATATCATTTTGCGATTCAACTGCGTTAATTAAGTCATTAACGTATGACCATTTCCATGAGAGGTAGTCGTAACTGACTAATTTCTCATGATTTTTGAATAGTTCACTTAGCACTCATTGCATCGGGTGATGCTCACAAGGGTGAAGAAGTGGAATTGAAACTAGTGAAATGTGGAGAACGAATCACATAGCATCAATCATCACTTCCGGGGCTTGCACCCGGTAACCAGGACTTCCCAGGAGGTCACCCATCCAAGAACTCCTCTGGCTCAAGCGCGCTTAACTGTGGAGTTTTTCCCACAATCAAGCCCACTTAGCTTGCTACCCCATTTGCAAAACCTTAGCAAGTATTGTGCCTCATGAACCATTCAAGTAGAGATCCCTTGACTCTTTTTGAATTCAAGTATGGGGGATTATGCAGTGCATTATATTTGGTCAAAATATCAATAGAAATGGTTTCTTCGATATTTGATAAGTTTCATTCATAATCGACTGTGTCTATAAATACAGAATTCGAAAGGAAATCAACAATTGAAGGGTAATTTAGTTCATTTGGAATATCTTCTATGTGATCTAGAAGATGGGATCGATGATGATAATCTGCCCATGGTTCTTATTTTGTCATCATTGATTGGATGATTCCTTCATCAGTAGAAAATATACGTGAAAAAGGATCAGAGGAAGTACCATATTCTAATGAACAATCAACCCATACAATTAGTGATGATGGATTTGGATTTGCCGCACAAGCCAAAAAGATTGATTTCTATGCGAGCTCAATTGGGCTTAGCGACATGGTTTTATTACGCATATCAACTTCGGAATTATTGGAAATCTTCCATGAGTTAGATGAAGTGGAAGATATCATGTTACAAGTCTCAACTTTTGCAACTTCCGTCATTTGTGATGGTGACAATAGTGAAAGGTGCCCATTAGGGAAGAATATTTGAAGAGACCTACTCCAATGTTCTGAAGCGAGAACGGAGGTCTGTGAACTAACGAAACACTTCCAGTTGCTTGTGAACTAGAGGTGAAGAAGGCGAGTTGATCAATTAATATGATTTTGCCTTTATGAGGGAAAGCGATCATATGAAAGTATGTCGAAACCAAAACAACCATAGCATAAACCCACGGTCTTCCTAGTAAAATATTGTAGTCAAGGGGTCTGTCAACGACCTCAACTTCAATAGTTATAGTTTTTCCCCCTAGTTCTATCTGTAGGTTACTTAAAATTCCACAAGGTGTATAAGTGCGACTGTCAAAAGCTTTTAATGTCAATGATCGTGACAAAGATGGCAAGCCAAGTGTTTTCCAGCAATTCATTAACATGATACAAGTAGATGCACCCTCGTCAACAATGGTTCGGTGAATGAGTTTATTCAAAGCATTTACTTGGATCAAGAATCCTAACTGTGCAGGTAATTGTGGCGTATAACCCACATGGTTAAAAACCATGATATTAGAATCTATTGGATCAATTCCACCAATTGCTTACAATAAAGCATGCTTTTGGGAGGGACAATTTTGAAGCACCTCAAGTGTCGACATAGCAGAAGGTGATTGAGCCAAATCTTCTACTATGTTATAATTTTGCACAACTCAAGCTCAAGGGTTGAATGTAGATTTATGAACAACTCCCTTAGGCGGTTTTATTGTTAACTCTGGTGCAATGGGTGGTGGAATGGAATCAAACAAAGTCGAAGTCAAATTATTTGGTTGATCTATAACATGGTTATTTTACGATGACGGTGGATTACCATAATATTTACTTCATGTAGTCATTAAAACATCAGTCTTTGGCTTAGTGGCAGATAACATAAGCACCTGTGAAGTGGAAGCATGATCTGTAGCAACCAAATGAGTCTCTAGGTTTGGAAAAGGGTTTGTCAACACAACAGATGTACTAGAAGTCTTAAGAAGTTTTAAGACTTCAGAGAAGTGAGGACAATATCGCGTAAAGTGATCATCGTTACAAATTAAACATGGGTAACAAGGTTTCCTAGCTGGAGAAGAGGAATTAGATGATTTATCTTGAGGGGGAGAATTTTGTTTCTTTTTGGTTTTCCCCTTTTTCCCCTTTTTCTTGTTTTCAGGTTGCTTTTCATTTTTTCCTTTGTCAGATGACACAACATTTATTTTGTAAGCAAGTGTATTATTAGGTGTATTAGAAGTTTGATTTGAAATAAGAAGTGTTTGACTAGATGGTATACTTGCTATTTGAGTGCTTGAAGAACCTATCACACTATCACTGGCATGAGAATCCTTACTAGATGAAGGTGGTGGAATAGTAAAATCTGGTCTAGGTGCATTTGGAATCTTATCATAAAGCGTGCCAGACTGGGTGTAAATCAAGTCTAAGTATTGGGCACGAGAAATTACTTTCTCTTCAGTAACAACTCCTCCTTTAGCCACATCCTCGGTGAAAGATGGTAACAAGGATTTGATAAACCACTCAGCTAAAAGTTGATCAGGAACAAAAGTTTTGACCATTCAACGATGACGACGCCACTCATGAATATGATCAGAAATGTGAGTAACAGTGGTCTGTTTAAAGTTGGTCAACAGTTCCATTCCAGTTTCATATCGGATGGGTAACTGGAAGTGGGTTAAAAATGTAGTGGCCAAGACTGTGAAGTTGTCAAATGGATCTCATCGAAATTCAATATACCACTTTGTAGCCGGAACAGTGAGCATTTGCTGGAAAAGATGTAGTCTTACTGAATCATCATTTAGGGAGTTGGATGAACACCAGAAATGAAAAGTCATAACGTGATTGGATGAACCTTCTTTGGGGTTTCGATTGAACTTAGGAATATTAGAAGGAAATTTGTGTGGAATCACTGGCCACTAAGGTGCATAAATAATGGGATAATTGGTAAGCCGATTTAAATATGGTAATTCAAGTGTTTTGACAAAAGGAAATTGTCGGTTTAGGTCGGGTTGAGCATAACCAAGGTAAGATGGAATTTCCTAGGCAATAGGACTTTTCATACCATCCTAAGGAATTTGCTGCTAGTAACCTTGATAGGGGTAGGTTTGTTGAGCATATCCAGTATAAGGTGGTCGTTGGGAACTAGGATAGATTTGTTGTTGTCCAAACCCAACATAGGCTTGTTGACCAAGTCCAGGATAAGGTTGGTACTATTGGAATTGTTGTTGTTGATATTGTGGCTGCAATGGTTGTTTCCCACCAATATAAGTTTTACCAGGTTGTGAATAAATTAGACCAGTATAAGTTTGATTCATCCTAGTTCGTGGTAAACTAGCTTAAGGTTGTTGGATTCCAAACACAAACGGTTGTTGTAAAATGGCCTAAGAATACTGAGTTTGTAGACCTAAAACTTAAGGATAAGAGGTTGAAGGACCAGATTGCAAAGGTTGATATTCAATCAACTAAATTTGCGATTGTGGTGAAGCTGTAACGACAGGCGTAGTAGGTATGGATGAAACAGGTTGCATTGGTTGTGATGGATACACAAGCCTTGGTTGAATGGGCATTGTAGGCTGCCATTGACAAACAATCATTCCATAATAAGTTGGACCTAAAGATGATGGTATACTGCCATATGATGGCCCCCTAGAAAATGGAGGATAAGCAGATTGGGCATATTATTCTCCATATGGAGGTAATCCAGTGTAAATTGGATACATTGGACAATAACTAGATGGACCAGCTTGATATTGACTTGATGGATCGAATTGTTCAGTATCCGTAAGTGAAGAACCAGGTAAAAGTCCTGTGGACGACATGGGTGAAGACCATGGACTAGAAGAAACACTGGAGTGAGTTCCAGATAATGATTGGTAACCTAGTGGGATGGACGGACCATCATACAGATGTGACTAAGGTGTTGTGGTAAACATCAAAGAAGTAGCGACAGTAGATGTTGTCGCAACTGTAACAGATGATACAGTCCGGGATGTTTCATCCATAGTCAAATGACCCATTAAATGTCCTAATGAATCTATGGGAGTTTTAAAGTAAACATGATCAAAAGGAGTAGTTAACTGACGACAAGAAGGATAAAGATAAATCCCTGGTCGAAAATGAGTTGGATTTCTAGGTGAAGTTTCTTCTTCAAAGTCCTCTTTAACATCAATCAAACTGGGTGGAAGGATTTCACCATCAGGTTCATAATAAATTTCCGGTGTTTGACTTTGTGGTAAAGGAGAAGTCTCAACAGTTACAGATGTTTGAGGATAAATTGTTCGATCGTATTCCAGCACAGGAACAACTTCTGATTGTTCAACTTCGGGATCCAAGTGTTTTGGTAAAAGAACAACGGGTTCAGGATGAATTTCTTGAACAACTTCTGGTTCAGAAGTAACTTTTGGTTCAACTATGATAGGTTCGAGATCAACTTTCAGTTGAATGGATTAAAGTTCAGAAGTAATTTCTTGTTGAACAACTTTGGGTGAGGATCGACTTCTTATTGGAAAACTTTAGTTACCGTTTCACTAAGTTCACTTTTAGTGTCCCCGGGCAATTGTAAAGGTTCCACTTCAGTAGCAGATAAACTAGTGATAGTAGTAGTAACTGGAATCACATTACGTACCAGTATAGGTGACTCTGGTAAATCAGATGAAGAACCAGAAATTTTTGATATTCTGGACTCAGTTAAATGAGACTGCTTTTGTCGACTAGGTGTAGCTTCAAGCGGTATAGGCGGTTTACTCGCTGTCCTACACGAATGATAGGGTAAAGGTTGATTTTCCTCCACGATTGCTGATTGATTTTATTACAAAAGAAATAAACAAAAAGAGGGTAATCTAGGAAAAAGGATTACCAAGTAACTGTGAACTGCAATAATTGCCTCGGAGAAGCCAAGGACTTAACATACGTGTAGGTAATCTCCCCGAATGTTGTTTTTGGTGTATCACAGTATATAAGGCGGATGAATTGGTTACCTATAGATGGATATCAATCTAATGTAGTCCTCCCAAATATACCTAAAAGTACATGGAGGCACAATGCATGTTAGCATTGTCTAATGCGAAACTGCATTGTGAGAGAATTCCTTTATACTTTTCCTACTATAATACTGCCCAATATACCTGAAAGTACATAGACGAGCTACAATATAATTACGTACGTGGAATGAGGTATCACACTCGGAATGTATTGCAAACCATTAGCAACAAAGACTATGTTTAACGACGTTGGAACACGTCTCTAGCCTAGACCTCTAAATGTCATGCATTGAGTTACAATGCTCCATTAGGTTAATTGAGATAAATTTTAGTTGATCTTGTTTGAAAGTTTGCCTTTTAGGTTCACTGCGTGATGTTTCTGAAACTCCTAGAATGAAACTAGGATGAGAAACATTCTTTTCATTTGATTTAACAATGAAAACCATAACTAAAATGGATAGAGCAATTAGAATCTCGAAACAAAGAGCATAGAGCACATCTAATGCAACTTTCCCTATACCATTCCTACAAGCACACACAAACACCTAAACGCATTATGCATGTTTTTCTTTTCATTCCTTTAATGTTTAGATGAACATAAAGAAATTAAATGCACAAATGATCAATCAGTGCTTTTCACAAGAAACAAAGACTTTACAATAGTTTCTTTTTCAAAGAAATGAAGACTTTATGACAATTCTTTTTAGAAAAATAAAGACTAATCAATATACGCTAACTTTGACAATGAATTGATAATGATAAAAAAAATTCTTAAGAAACACTAAACAATCAAGGTCAAAGTAGGGCTAGGAAAGGAAATGCAAATTGATTTCAAAGCCATAGAAAACATCGAACTTTTAGCAAACAAAATCAGAAGCAACTTTGGAAAGATCAAGCAAAAGATGGGGTTTTTTGGCTTGACAAGGATCAAGGCAGCCTTGAGTGGGAGACATTGTGTTGCAGAGAACTGTCTCTAAGCTAAGGTTGCTCTGCAGCGCACTGTGTGAAGAACAAAATTGCGCTGATGCCAAAGAGCACAATCAATAGACATTTAAGCACACTTTTTTGACCAAAAAAGCTTCAAAATGATTGAAAAGAGATCAATGAAGTCAAGTAAAGTCTACTAGGATGTAATATGATGAGGGTAAACTACCAGGAACGATGGTCGTTCCCTAGTATGGTCACCAATTTGTTATATGGAATTTATACCTACTGATAAGTACATCTTCCCTAAGTGGGTAGTTACACTTAGAACAACAGAAGTAAATATGTTTAACCTTTTCCTACAATAGAAAGATAAGATAAAGGAACCTACTTGTGATCCTTCGCTTCCTTTGATCTCCTTTGAATTTCTCCCGTCGCTCCCGCTCAAACTAAATTCACTCAATTAGTACCTGCCAACATAAACAACAAATGAGAACAATCGAAGCATATGATCTATCTGCTATAAACAAATGGAATCGACAACATTTGAACATACATTCATTATACGTATAGACAAAATTATTGGAAAAGGAACAAACAACTTTATTGATTGATAGAAGGAAAAGTTACACCCAATGTGGTTTGATCCTCCCAAACCCTCATCACACCAATAGCACATCAATCTAGTAGCACAACATTACTTGAAAATGATTTCAAGTCTCAAACCAACAGTATTTCTCTATAATATCCAAGTTCTAGCCTCTTGATCTCTATGATGAGTGGTCAATTTATAGGGAAATGCAAGTTGTTTTGTCATAATTAGGGCATTGAATGGTTTTCCATAATTGGATAGTTAGTTTCCATGGAGAAATGGATTAGAGGATAGAGGGTTGAATGATCCATAGCCTATCCAAAATTGATCTCATAGGATGAGATAAGAGCTAGGCATCCTTCTAGAATGCTCTAGAATCAAGGAATATTCCCAGAATCCTATGTCAATTTCGCTCATCCTCGCCCAGCGCAGGCTAAAGTGGGTGTAATTGCTATGCAATACAAGTTTGAATTGGCCTACCTGCTATGCAGAGCGGTTTTCCCTTACCAAGGCTATGTTGGAGTCCCAAGGAGGCATTTCAGTAGGGTTTCAAACTAGGAAACTTTTATGGATGAAAGCATTCAATATGATGACTTGTCTAAGGCATGTAGCAACTGAAATTAGGGTTTGATGAGCCCTATTTGTACTGATCTGATTGTCGAGAGTGATGTGCCTAAACAGACCTATAACACTTCTTCTCTGTGATTGATACTTGAAATCCATACTTGAGGTGAAGCATTTGAATTGTATTTATACGGGTTTCACCAATACCCAAAATACATGTTTATTGGAGGGAGTCTGAATTGTATATTAAAATATATTTCTAAGGTCCTTTCATCCAATTATATCATAGACTTGTTTATTCACAGAAACCACATAGGAGAGGCTATACCTACATTATAATATATGTCTGGCAATCCCCACATGCCACATCACTATTTTAGTTGCAATTGCAACTTCATAAAAATCCTGCAATCGCAACATTCAATATCACCGATGTAACATTGTCAATTCCCCTATTTTCGACAAAGTGGATGTGATATTATATTGAGCTATTTTTGATAACTCCATCGGGTCCACAACGCTATCGCAATCGGCGGTCCATCGGGTCCACAACTATATCGCTATCGACGGTACTGACATCCTTTGAAACTTGTGATTCAACGAATGCGATATTACATTAGTCATATTATAATGATGCAATGGGTCTGCAATACTATCACAATCGCTGGATTTGAGTGTAACATTCTTTATGACTTGCGAGATGTAAATTCCCATAGGCAAATGCGAGATTACATTATGGTTGTTACCATAAACTATTTCGGGTTCGCATATTATATCACAATCGTAGTTTTAATGTGACAATCCTTTAAGACTTGTGATGTGAAGGTTCCAGTATAGCGAATGCAATATTGATTAGGGTGTGTTATAATGGGACCATCGAGTCCATAACTCATATCGCACGTCGGAGTTTTTGGCCTATGATACATTAAATCCTCCGATAACACTATTAACTCCTCCGTTATGTCTCTTCATCCCTTTCTCTCTTTCTTCATTGATGTGTTCCTCTTTGCTCCTCTGATATCTATTTTCTTCCTTTAACTTCTGATGAAATCTTCCTATAGATCTTCTTTTACTGCTCCTATTCTTGACTTCCAATGGCTTCCAATGTCTTTCCAATGGCTTTGCTTCTTGGCTTATTTCCCCTGTTACTTCATGGATCTTCTTCTCCTTGGCTTCACATTAATATTTAGTATCTCAGAATATTGCCATATTGACATCAATGACAATCTAGATCAACAATCTCCCCCTTTGTTATTGATGGAAATATTCTTCTTCTCTCCCCCTTTGACATCAATGGCAAAGGAGTACACAAGGACTCCCCCTCTCGAACTGCTCCCCATTTGTCATGGTGCTCTTCCTTTTTCTCAAGATAGAAATATTGTTGCCTTATCATCAGCTAGCACATTATCCCTTCTTCATGTCTTGAAAACTAGTTCATTGTGGCTTCAACAATGCTACTCCAAGAATGTCCCAAATAGATATTTAAAGGTTTCCTTTAACAATTCTCAAGTGTGGGCAACGATGCATGCTCCAACATGGTTTTGAACACTAAAAAGAAGAATTCTCTCAAGATGTTTCAAGTATCAACCTTAAAGATGTTCCACTTCAATGCTTCCAAACAAACTCCAAATAGCCACACACCAAATGTCCAAGTCCAAGTTTTTATGCTTCTACAATCTGTATTTTGTTGTCTCCGCAGTTAGAATTAAGAGGTCTTCATAGTCCGAATCAAGAGAAAATTCCATTGAAATTGTCATTCTCGTTATCTTTCTTCAAATCAGGATTCCTTTGTATCTTTGTGCTTCTCCTTAAGATATTGAGCTATATTCGATAGCTCAACATTCTCCCCTTTTTTTATATCCAATCCGTGACTGTCTTTTAAATTATTTCTACTGGTTGACAAATTTTTGCAATGCTTCAATTGTGTTAGATGCTGAAAATTTCTCTTGCTTCAAGCTCGATTCCCTGATGTGTTTGTTTGTTTTAAGGTTGCCTCTATTATTGTCCTTGATTTAACTGTTCTCACATCATATCCATGAGTCGAGACATTCAACTTCTATAATACCAACAACATAGTTATTTTCCCTATTTCTCTAGCAGTAGATGGCCTTTTCTACTGCTCCAATTCTTTCTTAGTGATTAAGTGGAAAAAAAATTCAACAACAGTCTAAAGAATGGTGAGGAGATCATGTTCTTCAATGGAGTGCTCCTGAGAAATGATCTTTATCAAAGAACGATTGTTAATATAGCTCATTAAGGATTTCATAAGGATCCTTTCATGGATAGCTTCTGCAATAATGATCAAGAATAACAAGCTCCCCCTAACTATATGCATGGTCCATTTTTGGAATAATCCCATCATCAAATACTCAGAATATCAAGGATATCTTCCTCAATTCAACAACATGTGTTGTTGGCTAGAGAGTTCAGGAGATTTTCATGTTGTATTTTATTTCTTCTCCATACTTATGTGACTTTCTTCTCTAGCATGGTTTTAGATTGTGTAGGAGCCCAATTCAAGTCAAAATCACATGCCACATGACCAATGTTATGACACTTGAAGCATTCTATGTTGTTCATGAATAAGAACTCATGATTTCTTCCTGAAAAATTTCTTCTCAAAGATTGTCAAGGACCATAATGTCTATCTTTGTGATATGCCCTACAATCTTTTGCCACGTGTCCAATTTTTGTACCAGCATAGCAATAACCAAAAAATATACCTTTGTACCTGGGAGAAGAAGGTTTCCTTGATGTACTTCTAAAGTCTTTCTACCTTGAGATCCTTTGATTATAACCATTTCTTCTTGCATCTCTGACATCATCTACATTTCTTCTTGGAACGAGACTTCCTTCATTATTTCCTTGACTCTTATCTTTGCCTTTGCTAGAACTAGGAGAATCAATATTTCTTTCTAGCTTTCTCACATCCTTGTTGTTTGAAGCAGTATCATTCTTGCTTGAGGATTCTCCTTCATAGGAAGACTTGTTTTATCAAATGGGGATCTTTGATGGTTGAGCATGTCATCCAAGGCTTGGGAGCTCTTCAAAAATGTGTCCATCCCTTCAACTTTTTTCTGAGGTAGACAATCTCTTCTTCCAATATTTCGCAATCATTGTTCTTCTTAGCAAGTTGTTTCTCAATATCTTCCTTGATAAAAGTTGCTTCATTTGATTCTATTTTAAGAGAGATGATATCTGATTTCATTCTGAAGATTTCTTAATTTTCCTAAGCTAGAATGCTCTCCATTTCTTCCATGATCCATGTAGCTTTACATGTTTTGGCCTTGACAAGGCTAAGGTCAGATTTTAATTTGAATATCTCTTCATCCTTTTCTTTTAGTTGGCATATCATGGTGTTTTTCTCGATTTTAATTTGAATATCTCTTCATCCTTTTCTTTTAGTTGGCATATCATGGTGTTTTTCTCTTTTTTTTTTTTTTTCATCAACCTGTCCTTTTATGTTTATCAATGCTTCCATTTTCTTCTCAGCTCCTTGTGCTAGCTTTCTTTCTTCTTCTAGTTGAGATTTAAGAGAGGAGACCTCTTCCTTGTATTGAACAATCTCTACTTCAAGTTTGTTCAAGCTTTTATGTCTTTGTTCAAGGTGGCTTGAAAATGTATATTCCTATTTATTTTCCTTATCCAATTGATTTGTCATGGATATGAATTCTTCATGATGCTTTCTTTTGTTTTGATGAAATTCCCCCTTAAGCTTGGCAAGCTCTTTTTCTCTTTCTTTCACTTGAAGCTTGACAAGGTCAACTTCCTTCCTTGTTTGGTCTTGGTCACCAAGTGCTTTCTTCTTAAGTTCTTCATTTTCCTTTTTCAAACTGATAATTTCTTCCATGGCAGCCATAAGTTTAATGAGGAGATCTTCTTCAAAATCTTTTTCATTCTCTTCATCTTCTAGATATTCTTTGTCTTTCATGTTATCATTCTTATTTTCAGCTTCCATGATGGTTTATGGATTTACTTATTGCTTTCCATCATAGTCTTTATTAATGGTCATGGTCAATGCTCCTTTTGAGTGAAGGTCACGAAGTTTGTCCCATATACCCTTTACCGATAAACACTTTCCTAAATTGTCCTTTACAGAATCTGGTAACCCATTCAATATTACCTTCCTTTCTTTTTCATTATACTCCTTGGATTCTTTGTCCATCATGCTATCAACACTCACTGATTTCCAGACTTCAATGCCTTGAATCTTTAAGAAGTTCCTCATTCTTTCTTCCCATATATCAAAGTTTCCATTGAACCATGGAGCCTGTACAAATTGATTAATTTCAACTTTTGTGGTTGAGGGAGACACATCTTTAGGAGGATTGGAGACTTTCTTCCTTGGCTTCACCATTTATGTTCTAATTGATCAACCTTCAAGTTGTTAGGATTTGTATGAAGGTACTCGCTCTGAAACCAAGTGTTGGAAATATTGAGAGGGGGGGATGAATCAATATTCCTTTTCAATTGTCACTTTTACCAGTTATATCAATTATGTTGGGAACACAAAATGAACAATAGGAATAAATGTTTTTATTAATATAATATTTATAATAAATTAGGTACAATATATACAGGGCTCCAACCCTTGATGAAGGCACCGATCTTCGATATTCTAGGCTCCAACCTATTTCCAAGCACCAACTTGGTATTTTGTGAGGCTCCAACCTCTAGGGCATTAACCCTATCTTCTCAAGGCACCAACCCCTAGGGATCCAACCCTTCTATGCTACAGGCTCCGGCCTAGTTTCTTGAGGACACTGATCCTCTAGGGCTCCAACTGTTATGAAACCAGCTCAAGAAAAGATAGAAAAGATAGATCAACGCCTTAGAATTCAGCCTCTTCGAGAGGGAAACC
>APFE031545281.1:582444-597342 GCA_000404065.3 Pinus taeda | reverse complement strand
AGGAAGGATTGATTCCCACACTAGTTCAGACACGATCTCGTGCTTCTCCTTTAAGAGGAGCTTTCCCAGAGCATAGATGCAACAATTGGATTTATCTCCTACCGCAAGATACAACTACTTGTTTGGTTTACTGTCTTGGAGAGTTAAGTACTCCCTACTCCAAGACACTATCCTAAGCTATGTTGGTGTAATAGAGCCCTAGAAATAAAAGATTTCTAGATTGATTTTACTTTAAGCGTTATTTTTATTGGTTTTTGACTAAGTCAAGAGGTGTGGAGATGAAACTCGTGGTGTGAAGACTCGACTCAAAATCACTAAAAAGATGCACTTAAGATGATTAAACAATCTTTGCTCTTCAACAAACTTCTAGCTAGGAAGGAGTTTGAGAATGAAAATGCATGTAAACACAAATCTTTCTTAACAAACAAATTAAAAGAAGAGTTTTTGTTCCAATGCACTCAAAACGAGACGACTAGTTATTTTCACAAGAATTTCCCTTTTTATTCAAACGCTCAAATGCTACCAAAACAAACTTTTTCAAAAGAGATTTTTGTATTTTTATAAAAACACTTAAAACTATGACTAAAGCAAATCTTGAGAAAACTATGAATAAAGCAAATCTTAAGATCTACAAACTATAAAAACTACTTGAAGTAAAATCTTACAAGATGTTTTTTTTTAAGGATGTTTTACTTGGCGATAATCAAACCAAGGACTAACTTGTCCAGAATCACAAATCAGTCAAAAACAAGTAATTTTTTTGTTTTCTTTTGTAAAAGTGAAATCCAAACTCTTAACACAAGCTTTTTCAAAGTTTTGCAAGGAGAAAACACAAGATGGATTCCTCAACAAAGGTTGATTTTGCAAATGGTCAGACTCATAAGAAGGCCAGTAAAAACCAATGTGATTTGAGGCTTCTACGCTTCTAAGCTCTGAGCTACTACACGACCGAAATGAAAATCAAGACCGACAACCAAAACTTCTAGGAATTTCACCTAAAACCCTAACACCAATGAAATTAAACCAAGGAAAGCTTTTAACAAATCACATGTAGGTCTGGGCAGAGGATAACAACATCTAAACCAAAATAAAACTAATTGAAAGAGTAAAATTTAAGTTTTTCAGAATTTTAGCAGGGTCCGCAGGTTCAGAGTTTACACAGGTGCGTGCACGCTCTGTGTGCAAAGTAAACATGCGTAGAAGTATGCACTGTGATACAAGCACAAGGTGCGGGCTTCTCCTAAAGTTATGAAAAGCAAAAACAAACCTAGATCCACTAAATCCACCCAATTCCATACACAACAAGCCAAAAATAGAAAAGAAAAGACAAGTTTCTCAGGTCAAAGTAGAAACAAGGAAAACAATCAAGTCCCTGGTGGAGTCGCCATTTTGTCACACGGAATGAGTCGAGGTTGCCGACAAGATTGACCTTCCTAGTATCTAAAGATATCTAGTGACAAGCAAGCCAATCAAAAACTATCTTTCTCTAAATATGCAATTAAAAACAAAGGAAAACAAGTGTTTTAGGCCTACCTTGGGTCCAATGCAAGTTTGTGGAAGCTTCGCTCCCTCGCTCCAAATGAGCTTCCTTGAAGCGCAAGTCTGCAAACACAAACAAACAAACAAATTAAATAGCACCTGAAAAGCCAATATTATAAAGCATATTCATCATAATGATCAAGGAGATTATGAAACAAACCACATAAGACAATTTGTTGAGAAAAACGAATCTAATTATATTAATTCAAATGAAAGAAGAACTTTACAACCTGTGCCTTGATGCTGTACAAGCTCCTCCCAGGGTCCGACAAGAAGTCTCCTCTACTTTGACAAGTTTCACTCACTTCCCAATGAAACCAAAAGGTATGTGATCCCTCCTCTCAAGTTTAACTAGGAAGTCCCAATTCCATCATCATTTACCCTATAAAATGTTTAGCTTCTGACCTCTCCAACAACTGACCCAATGCCTTAATTTATAGTGCAATGGATGGAAGTTACTAGGTCCTCCTTCAAAGGGATAGCTCCTCCTATCAACGGATTAGCTCCTTATCTTTTGGGATGCATGAACCACCTTGGAGTGAATAATCCACGTCAAAATTCCTTCTAGAAACATCTAGAATTAACCCAAAGTGAGTTTTTTAGAATAAACTTGTGCCTTTTTTACTTTTACAGGGTTACACACCCACCCCTTTACAAACAAAGCGTGCAAATACATAGGTAATATAAACAAAGAGTGCGGGCCTGCAAGAAAAAGTGAAAGAAAGTGTGGAACCAGAGCTTTATTAATTTTCAATGTCTTTCTCTCATTTGTAAATCTTGACATGAAGAGCTAAGGTTTGAGACTTGCTTAGGAGGACAATATAAGTGATGATAGACCCATACTGACTGCAAATAGTCACGGTGACGATATTTTTGTGTAACAATCATTCCACTGAAAAACATTCTTCTTTAACAAATTGGTCAGGGGTGCTGTCAGATGTGCATAGTTTTTTAATAAATCTTCTGCAATAATTGATAAAACCTAAAAATTTCCTCAACTTGGATACATTCTTGGGTTTGGGCCATTCTTTAATTGCCTTGATTTTGTTGGGATCCACTTGGACTCCTTCCCTGGATATAATATGTTCTAGGTATTCAACTTCCTTTTCCCCAAGTGTACATTTTGATAGCTTGACATAAAACTGGTTCTTTTCCAATATAGACAATACCTCTTCTAGATGTTTGAGATGTTATTTCCACGTCTTACTCTAGACTAGAATATCATTGAAGAAAATTAATACAAACTTTTGCAAATAAGGGTGGAAGAGTTCATTCATGGTTGCTTCGAAGGTGGCTGGCACATTTGTTAATCCAAATGGAATGACCTTGAACTCATAATTCCCTTCATGAATCTTGAATGTTGTCTTTTCGATGTCTTCTAACCTTACTCATATTTTGTAGTAGCCTGATCTTAGGTCTAATTTAGAAAAGTATTCTACAATGTGTAGTTCATCTAGCATTTCATCAATGAACGGAATCAAAAACTTATGTTTAATAGTGATTTTTTCAAACCTATGTAATCTATACATAATCAGAAACTTATGTTTAATAGTGATTTTTTTTTAAATCTCTGTAATCTATACATAATCGGATGGATCCATCCTTCTTCTGAACAATACTATGGGTGCAGCGTATGGACTTCTACTCTTCGTAATGATTCCATGTTGCAACAGGTCTTGTATTAAGCACTCAATTTATGTCTTGTGGTGATGGGAATAATGATATGGTTTAACATTTACTGGTGTTGAGTATGGTTTGACTTCGATAATGTGTTCAATCTTCTTCTCAAGGGGTAACTTCATTGGTAGATCTTGGAAAACCTTTTCATATTTCTGAATCAAGGATGAAATCTTTGATGGCTGAGGAGTCCCTTTTGACAATAATAACTCCAACTACTAGCATTGTGTGACAAACACTGGTGCCCCCTTGTGAATAAGTTTCTTCATCTGTTGAGAGGAGATAACTTGATTTGGTGGTGCCTGAAACTTGAACAACTTAATGAACTACTTTATGTGATTTGCTGAATATGAAACTAGTGTTCTTAACCATTGTACACCCAAAACAACATCTAATCCTCCTATGGAAACCCTATAAAAATTGGACTCCATTGCATAGTCGCTTAATTGGAGCTTAACCTTATGACACTTGCCTATTCCATATATACATTTTCCATCTGCTACCATAAATTTTAAATCTACTACCAGTTAAGCAAATATGTTCGGTCTTTTTGCAACATTGACATATACAAAGTTGTGTGTACTTCTTGAATCTACTAGAATGATAGCACTTTGCTTCTTGATGTGACCTTTAAGTTTCAGTGTCTGTGGTTGAGCTATCCATGTGATGGATGCTAAGGAAATTTGTGGCATATCTTCTTCTGATTCTAGATTGGGGTTTGCATTTTATTCATGGTCCTCTTCATCAGAGTTGTCTTTTGAAGATTCCTCTTCTTGTTCGGCTTCACAGTTGTACAATTTTTGTGTTGCGCACTTGTGTCCTACATAATACTTGTCTCTGCACTTCCAACATTTTCCATCATTTTATTTTCGACATTAGATTGTTGTTTCCCTTCATTTCGCAATGGTGGTGGAATGTACTTGCCAGTATTCCTTGACGAGGGTTTACTTGCCTTCTCCATGGAATAGTCGTTAGTTCTGTTGTTACTAGCATATGGTGCTTTGTGAAGTTTATATTTATGCTCGATAATTATTGCTGCGTGTATGGCCTCCTCAATGGTTTTGGGTTTATACATTTTTAATTCTTCACGAATGTAATCTTTAAGGCTACAACGATACATTTTTAGCAGCTCCTCATTTGAGAACCCTCTCTACCTTACTGCTAATACTTCCCACTTGTGAGTGTATTCACTCACTGATCCTTTTTGTTTCAGGTGAACAAATTTGTCATAGATGTCTCCTACTCCTTGTCATGAAAACTCTTTCATATGGCATTTTTAAAGTTTTGCTAATTGAATGAACAATCCATACATTTAGACGACCACCACAAAAGCTAATCGTTTGTTTCTTCTTCTAAGTAGTTGGATGCAATCATGACTCTTTCTTGCTCGCCGAGTGGACGTTTTGCTAGAAAAATGGCATCCATCTTATTTACCCATACGAAGGCGCCCGTATATTGATTACCATCATACTTAGGTAATTCATTTTTGATTTTAAGATGGTTCCTTTTATAAGATTTAGTATAATATTGGCTCCCTTTGAAGTGAATTTTTTGTATTCACTGCTTCTCATGCCTCAAAAACTCATGCTCTAGAGAAGTCTCACCTTCCGGAGTCTTGGGACTATGTGTAGCTGAAGGTGGATTAGTCTCTCCGAAACACCAACTCATCAAGTTTTTTAAGTAGGCCATCTGGTCTTACTTACTAACTAACTTCTAGATGTTATCTAAGCATTTATTTAACTTGCCGATGTCCTCTTAAATTTTTTTCATATCGTCATTTTTGTTGCTCGCCATTTTATTTTGTTTTTTTCTTGAAGACACATACTTTTTTTTTTTTTTAAATTAACAATAATTTTTATTAAATTAATTAAAATATATTAATTAATTAAATTAGAATTTACATAATATATACGTTATTATAATTATACATATATATTTATATATATATATTATATATATATATATATATATATATATTATATATATATTATATTATAATTAACGTAATGCTGGTTTGAATGACTACGCTGACCGTCACACCAAGTTGGAGAGGTGGCTGGATGGGTTTGATAGCCGAGTTGACCAGCCGTCTTTTGGTGCTCGATGTGACTGGAGTTGAGCACAAGGATTAGGCAGTGGGTGAGGGCAACAATAGGATGTTGACTGTTCGCGGAAGGTTTTTCTCCACGATGGTCAACGATGTGTTGTCCATAACACAAATGCTCTAGGGAATTAATCCCACTCCGTTAAATGACTCCACAACTATCGTGGTTCTCCCATGCCTTCCATAACCCCAAATATCGCACGTATAGAATGCGGCTGTGGTGTGGACTTGGTCGATGGATGCAATGAAGATGTGGAGGGATTGAGGGCAGAAGAATTGGTAGATGGGAGGTCGTCGGCCCTGACGGCCAGTAGGGAGACGTGGGGTGTCACCAGATGCTGGCTTGACTCTGATACCACTGAATCATCAAAACAGATAGCTTGTAGGCTTGGATGTAAAAATACACAAGAGGTATTTGTAATAACAATTTACTATATATAAAAATGTACAAGTGATGATGAATGTTACAATGAGGCCCTGCTTCTATAACTAGGTAGGTGACCTTTCATGATTAGGCATGTCTTTTAAACATTCCTTTTCACTTAACTAATGACTATTTTAGATAATCATTATTATTTACATTTATTTTATTTTATGTAATTTATATTCGTAACATATCCCCAATTTTGTGAGCATGGGAGTCACTAAAGAATTTTGCCTAATTTTAATAATATTAATTAAAACGGGGAAAATGTTATTAGAGAAAGGTGAATAATATTATTTTATTAGAGAATCACAACAAATTATTATTTTATTAAATGGAAGAAAAAGTAACTTTGAGGAAAATTCCCCTCACTAATAAAATAATATTAAAAAAATTGAGTCTAAAGGCATGAGGAGAAACTATAAAAGGAAGATGGACTCATTTCTGGATTATATTTGACTATTATTCTTTACATTACAACCTCTCTTGGAGTTGTTTAGCACCATGAATTCCAAGAGGAATTTCACCCTCAATTCGGAGAACTTTGAGTGTCTCCCTAGTGAAGTAATTTGGGAGTCATATTTAGGGCTTCCCTTGAGCTTACCACAGGAGATTTACTCAACTCTGCACATTTTTTGGGCACAAAAGGAGTTCATGGCACCATCATTTGGAGTAGATACAGTTGATTGAAGAATTCACGCTTTTGCCGAGAAATTCTTCATAGTTGAGGCCAGAGATTGGCACATTTTGCAAGGCAGTGATTGAGTTCATAAATTGGGACAAATTTTCTCATTCTAATAATGCACAGAGCTCACTGGCTCAATTTTTCATATGAGTAAGAGGTGGCTTATTTCTGGGAAATTTGGGTTGGAGAAACCAAGCATTTTCTGGATGGGATTTTTGCAAGATTTTTGGGAGGCTTTCAGTGTCATATTTTGGGGCATCTTACAAAAGTGTCATTTTGTAGTGTATTTTTTGCTAGATAGGGCAATTAACACTTCTTGGGGTTACTGGGGATAGTTGGATCCAACCCAAACCCCTTCTGGATTTCTGTGGGTATTTGGAGAAGATTCTGTCGCTGCATTTTCAACATTATCTGAGCAATATTCAGGCCAAAAATCCACTTTATTTGAGCGGTGCATTTTACTAATCAATTGATCATTCACACTATTTTGTGGGTTTTTGGAAGAATTGAATTAGATCCAAACCCTTTCTGGGTTTCGTTGGGCTTGTTGAGAAAATCCAACAACTAATTTCTCAAAAAAATTTGAGCACTCTAGAGGGCTAAAAAATGGTTCTTTCCTATCAACAGTAGTAGAAAAACCTAATAGCAGGGTGTAGTTCCCGTGGGAGTGATTTGTCAGCATTTGAGCCATTTTTGACACCTAGGTTTTCCCACCATCTTGCAATAGCAAGCCCTTGTTCCTCTATACTCACTATTGTACTTAGATTCATCACTATTAATACAATGGCTTAGATTGTTTCTCATATTTCTTGTGTTTAATATCTATGGGGTGTGCTTTTCTAAATATCATAGCGGTATCTAGTTTATTTCTTATGTTATCTATCATATTTATCCATTTGGAATAGTATAGTGGTATAAGAGCATGATCTTGGCAAAATATGGGGAAGCTAGCAAGATCATGGAGGTCTTGGCCATGCATGCATAGTGACTGATGAATTTATGGGCACCAAATGAAACAATAAATAAAGAGTACATAAGGGATCACGGAGGAGGTGATGTGAATTTATGGGTACTCAAATGACACATAAATGAAGAGTACACATGGGATCATGGAGGAGTTGATGAGGCAGAACCGACAGTTGAGGTGGAAAAATCAATGGGTCCTAGAGAGGATGCAAAAAGCAATGGGGACATTGAGAAATACCCAGCAAAGAAGCCACATGCATGCACATGTAGTCAAATAGAACAATACCCATGGATATCCAAGGTGATCTACCATGCCTCATTTCCTTGATGAACCGAAGAAGGAGAGGGAACCAAACAACTTTGTAGATTTGATGAGGTCCTGCATGGATAGGATTGATGAGTATGAGGCATTGGACGCTATGGTCAAGAGGGATATCTTGTTTGAGGAGCATGGATTAGGGATTGGATCATCATATAATGGATGAAATTTATAGTACGAGACCAAGAAGAGCTTCTGATAGTGGAGGCTAGATTTTAGATATCAGGAGCCTGAGGAGGAGGTTAGGTATGAGACTGAGGACATACATGAGTGCGAGGAGCATGTAGATATACCCAATTAGATGTAGGAGTCACCCTTGTTGGAGATCTCCTTGCTAGCGTTGGTTGACACCTTAGTGGAGAGAGTAGAGAATACACTTATAGGGCCATCTATTAAGGATGTGCAAACCATGGATGAGGTGCCGACAGTTGATGAGGTATCCAACACTATGATTGAGTTTTCAGATGATGACCATGCACAATATATTAATGAGGTGCTAGGAGACATATCCCCAGTTGATGAGGTTCCAGGAGGCACAAATTTGTCCACCATTGATGAGGTTCCATTTGTTGTTAAGGGATCCATTGATGAGGCATCTAGGTCCATGACCAAATCTCAAGATGATAGCCACCTACAACTAACTGGTAAGAATTCCTTGCATGTTGGGATGTCTATGGAGGAGTAGTTGGAGGCTCATGTTGAGCCCATGGTGGATGAGGATACTTAGCCATCCTTTGGGCTAGGCATTGATGAGGGGCAACATAGAGAGCACCTATTGGGATTTCAACACAGTTCACTTTAGAGGCACACTGATAGGTCCTACAAAGTTATTAGCGTACCCCTACACATTGGATTGAGAGAGGTGGGGTTCTCTGGACAGACCATAGGGGATGACCAGGTCAACAAAATTGAGCGACATGATCTAAGTATGACTCAACATCAACCTAGAGGGATTGTTCCTTCCATAGGAGTTTGTGCCTTCAATCCCTCTATTAGGATCAGTAGGTTTTGATTTCTTGAATGTCTTCGAATTACTTAATGTTTAGTTTGAAGAAGCCAAACTTAATGTCACTGTTGCTATCATAAGTTCGAATGTCATTGTCCAAAACATCGCCACGAGTGTAGTCATCAAGATGGTTTGTTCAAAAGCATGAAGTTGTCTTGAGTTATTGGGAAACATTGTCAAAATCTTGAGTAATCGAGTCATGGGTTATGTGTCAATAGTGGGTTTGTCATGAGATTTACATGAGTCAGTGATAGTTGAAAATCCCACTGCTCAAAGCAAGATAGCTGTTAAGAACACCACCTTTCTTTTTCCCTCCTAGTCTATTCATTTTTTCCCTAACATTATAATCTACATCTTACATTTTCCCATTTCCCATTATTCATGTATTAAATCCCATACCTTATCCCCCTATTCATTTAATCATTCCCCACTCATAAACATATAATTATCATAACTCCCATTCCATTTTTCTCCCAAAAAGTTATGATTGCATATTAGATATGGAATTACCCATAATCCTTCCACTACTCCAAGTCATATGCCAAACCAATCCCTCTAATGATTTTAATACCCAAAACATCATATTTTTCAAAGGAGGCATTTTTTGACATCACACGACAGGAAAAATTAGTGACAAATTCAAATGGAGTGGAAAAACCACCATTTTTCTTCACACAATTTCCTGCATTGTTGATTTCCATTGTAATTTGATTGAATGAAGTTTAATGTGCAGAGTATTCAGGCCAGGAAATCAAAAGACACAGTTACATAGAGGTTGAATTTGCAAAAGCTAGTTGTAACGTAGAGGTGCTATGCATTTGGTTACTACACACAGAGAATTACGCAATTGTTGCACAACATTTTCCCAAAGTCATCCAGCACCGACATAACTTGTTTTTGGCTTTTCAGAGGTAGGGTTGCGCCACACAGTTTTTAAAACCCTTTTACTATCTGTTTCAAATGTGGAAAAGATGTGATTAGTTGTTAATATAAAATTGTTGCGCATACTCTGTTGTCACGTAGAATTTGTTTTCCTTTTAAAAATATGAGCCAGGGGTTTATAAGTAAATGATAGATGATGTTGAGCACTGAGATGGTCTAGGGTTGAAGTTTTTGGAGTCGTGAAACTAACCAGTCACCTTTGAAGCTGTCAACGTACCCTGTCCTCACTGCATAACATGTTTGTCATATAAAATTCTAGTTATTGTTGTCCAAAAGGTGTGTTTGTCGTTGTTGTTGCCCATGTAGTCTTCCACAATGTCTAGAAGTTTTCCCTCTGTACAAAATCCAATGTCTCCTACTGCAAATAAAAGAGGGGGAAGAATTGTGCATATAAAACCCAAAAATTTGGCCCTCGTAAATTCTAATCCAGTGATTAGGGTCGCTTTTGAGAATGCTAGGTGCATTCATTTCTGTGAGAAAATTCAAAAGTGGGTCATCATGTACAGTTAGTCAACCTTTTTGCTTTGAGTTTCCACGATGGAAAGGTCAGGTTCAGAGACTTGGAGATGGTCATTACAGAGAAAATCATTTATGATGCCACAGGAATTCATTTAGATGGAGAAAAGTGGTTCATAGGGGATGATCTTAATGCCTCATTCTTCAAGGAATTTGTCAAACCATAGTTTAGAAATCAATTTGATACAACCTTCCCAATAACATACCTTCAATATCATCATAGCCAGTTGCTGAAAGTCATACAAAGGTATTTTACTTGTGAGGGTAGTTTTAGTCGAGTTTATCAGTATCACCTTAGACTCCTGGTGCATTTTATAGCCAAGAATACCATGAACCTACCTTATTTTTTTCTTAAGAGTTTTGGAATGATGGCAGAGAAAGTCCATCTTAGGAAAGACAATCACATGTCAAGCGTGTTTCATATTTCCTTGATAAAAATCATGCTCATGTTTGAACTTAAGAAAATAAAAGTTTCTTGGTCTAAATTTTTTTCAAATCTTAGTTTATTTCCTCAAGTGATTCCTAACCAATGGAGTTGTGTGAAGAAAAAGAAGAGGCACATGATGAACCAGTGACTGAGACAGTGGAAAAAGTAAGTGAAGATGAGCAGCTAAGTGAGAAACCAAGAAATAAATCCAGCAAAGGGTTAAGCAAGAAGAAAAGTGCAAAAGGAAATAAGAAGAACCAGGTGATAGAGGTTCATGTAGTAGAGGTCCATGAAGTAGAGTTCCAAACAATAAAGGTTTAGTTGATAGTAGAGGAGATAGTGAAGGATGAAAAGTTCTTGCTAAGACCTAGAACTAGGTCGAAGGTGAAGAAGAATATTGAGGAGTCAATTCTTCAGATAGTTGATGCTATCCCAGAGAACAAGAAAGAAGAGAATGTGAAAGAGACTGAAACATCCTAGGCAGAGGAAGAGGATCCAAAGATAACTAATATGAAAGATGCATTTGCTAAGTCATAACTAGAAATATCATTTCTGAAAAGACAAAACCGAGAGCTCAGAGAGGCAGTTATACAAGTAGCTCAACAAATCCCAAAATATAGTGTACAGGCTAAGGGTAAGTAGGTGGTTGAGGAGTCCTTTCTAAAACTAAGTGATGAGAATAAAAAAGAAAAAGAGGATACTAAGTTTGTGTTAAGACCTAGAACCAAGTCAAAAGAAAAACAAGGTATTAAGAAAGCAGTTGAAGGTGTAGTTGAAATTGATGATGTCTCAAAAAAAAAAAAGAGAAAGATGTTAAAGAAGAAATAGATGTCTAGATGAAAGAGGTGGATGATGAGGTTGACAGGTTGAAGGATGCCCTTGTAAAGGTGCAACTGAAGATGGTCTTTCTAAAGAAGCAAGATAAAGTGTTTCAAGATACTGTTGCACATGCAACCCAGGTAAAATAAGAGCCAAAGGCACCCCTCAAGCCTACTATGCTAGCTAAAGGAAAACAAGTTATTGATGTAGAGAAAGAGGAGGAGCCCAAGTTAAAGCCTAGAAGACCCTTTACGAAAGCAACAAAAATCAAGCAAGGATGGGTGCAGTAAATGAAACAAATAGACCAATCTCTTGATAAATCAGATTTTGATCAGTGGAGAGAATATCACAGGTACCTAGAGGAGCTTGAGGAATGCTAGATGCAGGGGCTGCAAATTTCATAGGACAACGAGGAATTCAAAAAGGTTGTTAATCAATTGATTCTGGATGTTGATAAAGAAGTGATACAAGCTAGTAAAGCACTTAATAGAGAAAAACAACTCGAATAGTATTACATAATAAATTTGGTTTTGAAGAAAAGGGTGAGGATAGTGAAACACAAGTTTTCAAAGGAATGGAGATTGATTAAAAAATACAAGGAAAATTTGGAGTACATCCACCTGGAAATGTGCCTAAGCCAACAGCTAAAATTCAACCATAGTCAAATCCCTCTCAACCAGTATTAGTTGAAGAAAAAGATCCTTCACTCAAAGGCATTGGAGTCAAAGAATCCACCAACAAACCTTCATCCAACAAGAGAAAGAGGAGGTAACATTTTGTTTGTTAAGTTTTGAAGTTTTGATGATGGATGGAGATTGTTGGTGTTGTGTAGCATAAATTCTTTTTGTCTTGCAGAAGCTATAAATATCATTTTTTTGGAATTATGAAGTGATCTTGGGTATTTTGAAAGTGTTGGTATGTAGCCAGTTCATTGTATGAAGTTTTGATGGTGGGAAAGAGGCACAGTAATGAATTTAAAAGAAAGATTACACAGCTGTTGCGCAGATGCTGCATACAGGTCTACATGTGTTTTTCCGATGCCATTGGTCAATAGGAGGATGGTTCAATGTGTTTCTGAATTAGAGGATGAATCATCATTGAGTCACCATGCAAGTGTTCGATTGTGTGGAAATTCATGCCAATAGGGCATGCTACCTAGCTGCTACGCAATACTAATATGAAGACTTTATGATGTTTCTTCTTTTTTATATCAAAAATTATGGTTCGATGTTTTATAAGACTATTAGGACTTTGGATAGATTTTATGATAAGATAATGTGATAATATTTTGTCAAGTTTTTTTTGTTTTTTGATTTTATATCAAAGAAAAAAACTGCAAAGTATGTTAAAGTTTCCTCCTTTGTGTTTAATTAGATCCACTTCATGGATAAGAGATGCATTACATCTAGACATGGTATTTTGAATGTTGTATGGCTATTTAATGCCAAATTTTTTAAGAAGGAAAGGGTTGGATAGTATTGCAAACTGGTTATTAGAAACTTTGTGTATTGTGATCTTGTTTCATGAATAAAGGTGCTTTTTTCTCAGTGTTCCAGTGGACATTCACAAAGATACTTGTGGTATTGTGTTTCAAACTTGTTCCCTTCTTGTGATAGCTATATTATTCTATTTATTTTATAGTCCTTTAGTTTATGGGTATAATGATTCAACTATGTTAGAATTCATTCTTGTATTTCTCTAATTAAGTTGCATCAAATGTTTCAGTCGCAAATTAAATATGTTATACCCTTATTCTATGCTTTTTCCTCTTAATACTTGGTTTCAAATATGCATCATCAGAGCCTCATATGTTTATGTTATGTGTGAATGAGTATTATTGATGTTCATATTCCACTATACTACAATTTGTTTCCTTTATTTGAAGTGCATGCCAGACAATCCTATGTGTATGTAATTGGTTTTTATATGCATAAGCATCATAAGGCAGTAGTTTTTGGATCACAGATATTTACTTTCTAGTAATCTTAACTTACTTTCAACAAACATTTTTCAAATAATAATTTTAGATATAGTCTCTGTGTGCCTTATAATCCCAAAATATCCAGTTAACAAAGAGAGGGATCCCCCTCTAGCTAGAAAAGACTAGTTTCTATCTAAAAACGGTTTGTGGTTACCTTTGTGGTCCCTTCCTTAGCCTAGAGGGATTCATAGAGTGCTAACACCATATTTTGGGATAGGATGATGAGAGGTATTGAGATGGCACCTAGTGGAGTGATTTGGGTGTCTAAATATATTCATGGCAAAGGGCATAGTCCAATAGGGGTCATGGGTTACTAGAGGAACCTGAGGGCCAATTAGTTGTTTGGATCTAGGTGGGATCCCCCATCACATCAGGTATTTGGTGTTGGGTTGTGTTATATTCTTTCCATGATTAACCTACGTAGTGAACTGAGGGGTTAGAGGGGGGGCGGATCCCCCCCTTCGTTGCGCCGATTGTGCAGTGGGGGGGTCACAGGGGGGGAGGTAGCCCCCCCTATCCAAGGGGTTTGAGAAGGATGGGTAGCTCCCCTCTACGGGGTCCGGGGTAGCGCTCCAGGAATTTTTTTTTTGGACCCTATATTAGGTTGGGAAAACCTACCTATGGTTTTCAGTCCATGGTTTTAGACGCGAAGGTTTTTGGTCCATGGTATTGGATGCTTCAACATGTATAAATATGTATTGTACATTGAAAGGAACATAATGAAAAATCAAGCTGGTAGTCTCGGTTTTGGGATCCAGGGGAAAATCTCTGTGCATATGTGTTTTATGTGTTATGCTCTCACATTGTTTATTTTCTTTGTTTTAGAATTCGTATATAGGTAATTTCTATATAGGGTTAAAACCTACATTTGGTATCAGAGCTATTTTAGCTTCAAGGGGACGCCTTTATTGCTCAGGGGTTTCACTCGGGCCTGTGGTAGACCCTGTTCAGTGGGAGATCTGCAAGATCGATTCTGGTGGTGAAAGAAGATGGAGAGCAGTGGAAAGATAGAGATTGAGAAGTTCAATGGTCAAAGTTTTGAGTTGTGGAAACTAAAGATGGAGGATTTGTTGGTGGATAAAGATCAGTGGATCACGGTAGATCCGGGTACTAAACCAACGGGAGTGACCGATGAAGAATGGAGGAAGTTGGATCGGAAGGCAAAGAGCACAATACGATTGTGTGTCTCAGAGATTTAGTATTGCTGAATGTATCAGGGGAAGCTACGACGAAGGCTCTGTGGGAAAAGTTAGGGGCTTTATACCAATCTAAGTCTCTGGTGAATAAGCTGTTCCTGCGGAAAAATCTGTATAACCTGAGGATGAAAGATGGAGACTCAGTGAAAGAGCATATGAATGCATTTAATACTATGGTAAGTCAGTTATCATCTGTTGATATTAAAATTTCAGATGAAGATAAGTGCATCAGTTTGTTGTGTTCTCTACCAGATTCATGGGATAATCTGGTTATTGCAATAGGTAGCAATGCAACTG
>APFE031545281.1:554602-578602 GCA_000404065.3 Pinus taeda | reverse complement strand
GTTAAAACCTAAATTTGGTTGGTGATGGCGATAACTTTATGATGGATCCAGTGCCTGAGTGCCTACACACATTCAAATTTCCATTAGATTTCTAGACAACCCTACTGACATGATTGATTGACAGGAAAGCACACAGATTTTGTGAGTTTCCATTGCAGGCTAGCTGGATATCGGGTTGTATGAGGATCAACACACTCCAAAAGGGGCTGATAGAAGGAGCTATCATAGGTCGGTCACCAAAAAAAAAGCGTTATATGGGGATGATGATTTCCAATGGATATGTTGGGCACAGAGATCATAGAGCACCAACACCTTATTGACATCACTACTGGCACTTAGGGAGGTTTTCCTATCAAATTGTCTAAGAGGATTAGGAGGGAAGATCCACTAATTTGAGGTTATGGATGTGTGGTAGTGGAGATGGCGACCCTAATGGGTTGCCGGATGATGCTTATGGACTCAGTCTCAGACCTTGATTTCTAGAGGTGTATAGGGGATTGTAGCGGTGCACAACGGTATGCAGAGGAGAAAGGAGGAGTGGAGTGGTGCATAGTGGTGTGCAGGGTTGCAACATGGTGTAAGAGGAGTGGTTCACATCATAGTGAATTTCCTCATAGAGTGAAAAACACATCGATACATGAGGGATACCAGTTGATCTAGGATGATGCAACAACATGTCACAGGGTTTGGCTATGTGCACAAAGATGTGTGACTGGGTGAAATTATATGCCAGGGGATGTAAGGATACATGGTTATTTGCAGTAGTGTGCATGGATGCATTACGAACTGAGGGATTGCTACTACCATGGATTTTCCTTGACAAGGATGTCAAGCATGCCATTGGGGTGTACATACCCAAGTTGGGAGAGTGGATCGATCACGGGATGGGTCGAGAGTGTCCACATGGGTTCTTGATCATACCCATCAGAACCCACACATATTCAAATCATTGGCACCACATGCAGTGAAGGGGAGCCTTGTTGTGTTCGATATAGACCCACAGTGTGGATAACAGGACTTAAGTGATTTACCTGAGATGACACCATGAGATTTAGCACCTCAGGGGTATGAAAGATATTCACCAGTGGAGGAGTAGGGTCATTGTGTGAGTTGAGAATCAAAGGCTGGGGGATGAGGTGATATTATGAAGGGGTGGCATATCGTTCATTAATGAGCATACGACTATGGAGCTGGTCATGGGGGATACATGCCACTTAGTCCTTAGGGAATGTCAGGATCCTAAATGAGTAGAGGATATCGTGTATTATTGAGGCATTTTTCCAGTGGATGTTGGGTCTCTAGACATTATATTGGCACATTATCGAGAGGGTGAATGGAAAATTTAGTGGTGATGGTTGGTAGGATTAGGATGGATCCACTTACACTGAGTTGATTACAAGTATAAGATACCCATTTGTTGGCTATATTCACGAGGTAGCTATTTGGAACATGTGGTTTCTAGTGATTATTAGTACTATGCAGTAGTAAGCATGGGGAAATATGGTATGCATTAGATGATTTCATGATATATGGAGCCTATATATTGATTATATGAAGGGACTAGAGATGAGGCACAGATGGATTCCAATAATTGTCAGAGATATGCCACATCAGTTCTAGCTATGGGATCTAGGTACTCAGTTGGTTGATAGATCAATATATATCATGATGAGTAGAGTCATGGCAGAGAGTGATCTAGTTCACTCTTGGATTGATACATGGGGGTTCACAAAGGAATTCATTACATGACAAGGTAGGATTTCCATGTTGTTGCATAGGTTTGGGGTTAGATTTGGATGGGTAGGATTTGGCATCATGGAGATTCCTGGGCAGGATGCATTTTGCCTTTATCAACATTTCACCATCGGGTTCTCAAGAGGAGGATATGGCATACACATGATGGGTAGTCAGATGTAATCATAGTGGCGTGACGTTGACATTGTGGCATCCTTTTGAGAGTAGCATGGGACCCTGGTATTAATGGATTCATTTATGATAGGATGGTGCACATATTTAGGGTGACTTAGTGGCACATTTGGGACCCTGATGTTGTTCGTAGTGACAACTTGGGTTAGCACGGAGAGGGAGTGCTTGTTCAAGAATTTCTTGAGGAAAAAGAATTTTTGGTGGGGAGGATTGTAATATCCCAAATTTTGTGAGCATGGGAATCACTAAGGAATTTTTCCCAATTTTAGTAATATTATTAAAAAGGGGAAAACATTATTGGAGACGGGTGACTAGTATTATTTTATTAGAGAATAACAACAAATTATTATTTTATTAAATGGCAGAAAAAGTAACTTAGTGGAAAATGCCCCCACTAATAAAATAATATTAAAAAAATGAGTCTAGAGGTATGATGAGAAATTATACAAGGAGGATGGACTCATTTTGTAGATTATCTTTGACTATTATACTTTACATTACATCCTCTATTGGAGCTATTTAGCACCAAGAATACCACATGGAATTCCAACTTCATTTCAGAGAACTTTAAGTGTCTCCCTAGCTAGGTAATTTGGGAGTCCAATTTAGGGCTTCCCTTGAGCTTATTGCAGGGGATTTACTCAACTTTGCACATTTTTTGGGCACAATAGGAGTTTGTGGCACCATCATTTGGAGCAACTATAGTTGGTTGAATACTCCAGCATTTCGTTGAGACATTATTTATAGTTGAGTCCAAAGATTTGGAGCATTTTTCAGGGCAACGATCGAGGTCATAATTTGGGACAAATTTCCCCTCATTTTGATATGCGCAAAGCTCATTCGCTCAAGTCTGTGCAGGAGTAGGAGGTGGCTTCTTTTTGGGAAATTTGCATTGGATAAATCAGACATTTTTCAGAGAGGATTTTTGCAAGATTTTTGGGAGGCTCTCATTTTCATATTTTGGGGCATTTTATAGCAATGCAATTTTGTGGTGAATTTTTGGCCACATAAAGCAATTCACACTTTTTGGGGTCACTATGGACAGTTGGGTCCAACCCAAACTGTTTATGGGTTTTTGTGGATATTAGGAGAGGATTATGTGGTTGCATTTTCAATGTTATTTGAGCAATATTCAATGCAAAAATCCACTTTCTTTGAGTAGCATGTTTCACTAATCAACTAGTCATGCACACTATTTTGTGGGTTTCTGGTAGAGTTGATTTGGATCCAAAACCTCTCTGGGTTTTGTTGGGCTTGTTGAGAAATCCACCAACTAATTTCACAAAATTTTATGAGCACTCTAAAGGGCTGAAACAATAGTTCTTTCCAACCAACAACAACAAAAAAAAAACCCAACAATAGAGTGTAGTTCTTGTGGGAGTGATTTGTTAGCATTTGAGCCATTTTTGACACCTAGGTTTTCCCACCAGCCTGCAATAGCAAGCCTTGGTTCGTCTATACTCACTATTGTACTTAGATTCATCACTATTAATATAATGGCTCAATTTTTTTCTTATTTTTCTTGTGTCTAATATCTATGGGGTGTGCTTTTCTGAGTTTCATAGTGATAGCTAGTTCATTACTTCTATTATCTATGGTATTGCTCCATTTGGAATACTACACATGATTCACCTATTGAAAAGATGAAATCAACATAATATGTCCTCATATGAGGTGGTTGACAAAGATAAAGGAACTATGGATGAAAGTTCTTGGGGAACAATATGTGAAGAAAGAAAGTAGAAATAGTGAAAGATGAAACTATAATCACATTGGAAAGGAAATCAACATCCGATGAGTAGAAGAATTCACCATGATATATCCATGGGAAATATATGAAGACCTTGGTAAAAGAAAGAATACCCTTGACATTGAATATGTTCGAGATGCGTCAATATGTATGAAGGATGTTAATGTTGGGACAAGTTTATGTCCTGATGAAGGGCCATCACAAAAGGTAATTTTGATATGATGTTCATTTTTATTTTTGATTTTTGAACACTATCTGGATGGGATGATACCAATCTACTGAAAGAGAGTTATGGATGTCACCCACAACTAGTGCTCATGTGGCAGGATGGAATATCTCGAAGGAAACATGATGTGGCAAAGGTAGATGTATGAAGAAAATCCAGATATGGTTTAGTAGATCACTTTTTGATGAATGGAAGGATTACACGGATGACATGGCTCGATAAGGAAAGTTATGGATATTTAATACCCTATTAAGAAGTCACAAAATATGAAGGCTCCATAATGTTAAAAATGAACTTTGTGATATCAAAAGAAGGAGCCCCTCAAGTAGTTGATAGTCTGATGATCTCCACCTACAGTAGAAAGCTTCTAGAGGAAAGTCCCTAGTTAAGAGGGATATTGGAAAAGTCCCTAAATAAGAAGCAGCTTGGGTACATTCCCTTTATAGAAATGGGTGCATTCCTTCATAGGAATGGGTACATTCCTTCATAGGAATGGTTATATCCTCCCTAGTTGAGAGGGAGAGATATACATCATTCTTATCTTCACTTTGGAAGAAAGTATGGAGGAGTGGGTAAGAATATGGCTTCTGATAGTATTTGAGGATGTGGTATGGCATCTAAGATAAGAGTAGTCATACAGGACTGATATTATTTGATGATTGGGAATCCAAGATAAGAATAGTATTGGAAGGACATACCCTATGAACACCCGAGTGGGGCATGTCCCTTGAGAGAGAATGATGATGGTGTCTACAAATCAATGGTCTCGCTAACATTGTGCGATGATATTCTTGAGAGATAGAACTATTAGTCAAGGCCTTGCAATTTAACAATGCTGGTTGGTGTGATGCTATACATATGGGTTACCAATCCAACTCTTCTTATGGGAATCCTTCAGGTTGAGAATGTCCAAGTACCTTGTATGGATTATGAATACATCCGTAGTTAAGAGGGAGTGTTGAAATATGTAACTAGGTTTAGTCTTCATAATGACATGTGTAATCATGATTTTATATATTTGATGTAATAAGAAAAATAAATTTATTATTGTTGTTCTCGAGGCATGGGTTTCATGCTTAAGAGAAATGTATTTTATAGGTGAAGCTCCCATTGTGAAATCCTAGGGCTTGTCATTGAGTCTACAAGTAATTTTCATGTATGAAAAACTCATTTGGGCATGATGTATATTGTAAAAGGAATTTATCTAAGTCAAAGTTCAGTCAAATGTCCCTCTAAGACCTAGTCATAATGCAAAGATTAAATCAGCCTACAAACATGTAAAAATCAGCCTAAAAGAAGAAATTCGACCTTATGAGAAGCCTATATAAAGGAGAATTTGACCTCACTTGGAGGGACACACTTCAATCACTCAATTTCAATCACAAGGAAAATAATAAGTGTGAAAATAGGAAGACAAAGGAAGAAGGAAAAGTCGAGTTATTTTTGGATTTTTTTTCTAGCTACTCTCCACATGTGTGAAGGAATTAGGACACATATTATCATAGCAAATCCAAGTTGTAGAAGTGAAGATAGGTCATTAAGAAGAGCTATTTTGGGAACCAAATTATTTATGAGAGAGGATCTATCCAAACGAAGGAGAGAGGAGCAGGAATGTTGAAAATGCAACAAGAAAAATCCTAACTTAATTTTCCCTTGAATTAAATTAGGAATAAAATTGTAATTCCACATCAGAAGACAACTTCTACGAGTTAACTAAGTTAATTTGACTTAGTTGGATCAATTAATTAGAGTTGAGGGTACACCTTGAGTCATGTAGAGTGTATCCTACTTTATAGGAGCCTGATTGAGTTTATTTTGAGTTGTAATTAATTAATTTAGTTTAACTGAGTTGAAGTCAGTTAAATTAGTTCCAACTGATGGAGGAACTAGTATGAGGTCAAACAATGCAATTTTGCTTCATTTGTTCAACCATTTAACTGATGATTCACTCATAAATAACTCATGCATGACAGATCCGAGAGTTACCCAATTGAGATTGGAGTTCTAGGGCAGTGTACTATCAATTGCATAATCAACCGAATTGTGCAAGTGTTGCATGCAATCAGAGGAAGGCCTATGAGGATTGCACAATTTATATTGATGGTTTTCCCTAATTAATAGGAGGATAATTCCCAAGGAAACAACACAAGGAAATAGGGACTTGGACAAGTAGAAAATTGGTTAAGTATTGGCCTAGGCTTTTCTAGGAAGCTTTAAGACAGATAAAGATAGTGCAGAGGTTTCTCATGCTTAAGCAAAGCATTGTAATATTCTCATATTTATGACTAATGTAATATATAGATAGCAAGGGTTTTTAGCTATGAATTTCCCTAGGAAATCATTGTGTAATGTGTTGATTTAATTCTTTCTATTTTATGGTTCGTGATTTTGTGATCGTTTAATTATTTTCGTTGATGAGTGGAGTAGATTCAAGTCTATTGTTTTAGTAAATTACAATTACCAATTTGAATCTACAATGAATTTATAAATGATATCAGAGTAGAAATCAATCTAGAAGAGAAGAATACGAGTTTTAATTTTTTAGGTGAGATTGAATTTGCAGTATAATTCTTCAGAGCTAGTAGGATTTCATTCTATGGATTGAGACTTGAATATTCCATTGAGGGTAGTTCGAACTATATTTCTCGGAAGGACATGATGGATGCAGTGTTGGAAGACAACGGGCTAAAGGAATTCATAAACAAATATATTCCTAATCTTCCAACAACATGTGCTCAAGATATTGTAGAGTGGAGGAAATGTGTTGCAAAGGCGAGAAGGATCATACTAGAAGGAGTTCGAGATCATATTGTCTTAAACCTCCGTGGGAAGGATACACCATATGAAATGTGGCAAGCCTTGATCGAATTGTTTCAGAACAACAATGACCACAAGAAGTTGGTACTGAAAGACAAGCTTCGGAAGATCAAGATGGAGAAGGGTGATCACAATACTTGAGTAGGTTCACCCAAGGTCGGGATGAGCTTGGGAGTGTTGATATTATAGTTGCTAACGATGATCTGGTTAGCCTAGCACTTCTAGTCCTTCCCAAGAGTTGGAAAAACTACCGATATTCAGTAAATGGGAGGGAGAATCCAAAGTGGGAGCATTTGTGGTCCGACTTGGTGCAAGAAGAGATAAGGTGGAGCACCAAAGATGGAACCTCATCTAAGCATGATTATGAGGGAACTGTGCCTTAGTTGGAAAGGAAATAAATTCCAATCCAAAGGAGATTCCAGTGAGGGTAGAAAGAAGAAGGACTTGTTGAAGATTAAATGTTTTCACTATCATGAGCTGGGACACTATTCCACAAAGTGTCCACACAAGAAGGCCGACAAGAAGACCTCAGAAGGAGTCATAGGTGAATCTCTTGCTTCACAATTCAAATTGGATTTCACCCTCATTGCTTGCATGGTGACATCAATGATGGGTAGTGTGCGGTATCTAGATAGTGGAACCTCATTCCATATGATCGGAAACAAATAATTTTTTAGTGACTTGGAGGAGAAGTACCTCTAGATGCACATTAAAATGGGAGATGATGCAAAGTATAGTTCAAATGACATCAATATTGTTAATTTTTAGAGGGATTTTGGTTCTCCTCTTACATTAAAATATTTCATGTATGTTCTAGGTCTAAAGAAGAATTTAGTTTCAGTTTCTATGTTGGAGGACTGTGGCTATGATGTAATATTTAGAAAGGAAAGGCTTTCCTTCATCACATAGCCAAAAGATAAGTGAAGTGGATTGAGGTTTAGGTGAAGAACCTCTACAAATTGGAAGTAGAAGACTATGCTACTTTGAGCATAAAAACAGAGAAGGTGTAGAGCCAAGACATCGGTGGATTATGGCATAAAATGTTGGGCCATATTCACAATGGAGCTTTGAAGATCATGCAATAGATTTCTATAGGACTTCCCGAGGGTGCACTAGAGTAGAGAGATACATGAAAAGGGTATACATTGGGGAAATACACCAAATCCACATTTCATGATAATGATAGTCAAGTGCAACCTATCCTTGAAAGAGTTCACTCAGATGTTTGTGGACCATTCTCGACACCCTCTGGCCAAGCACAAGTATTATGTAATATTTTAGTTGATTTCTCACGTAAGTACTATATTTCCTTCATTCAAAAGAAGTATCAGATGTTCTCTAATTTTTGTTAATTTATAGCTCTTGCTGATAAAGAAACTATAGGAAAGTGAAGGCTCATAGGAGAGCAATAACAATGGAGAACATGTGTTGAATGAATTCAAGAACTTTTGTGCAGCAGAAGACATTCTACAAGAGTTAATAGCATCCCACAACCCATAGCAGAATGTGTTAGTTGAAAGGAAGAGCATAAGTATTGTAGTAGTTGCATGAGCGATGTTACATGATCAGGGCCTATGGTTGCACTTATGGGTTGAGGCATGCAACACAAATGTATATGTACAGAACATGATTCCTCATCCAATTCGCAAGATGAGTACACTAGAAGAATTTTTTTTACGTAAGCAACTATATGTGGCACACTTTAGGATCTTTGGTTAATCATTTTAATGTCATGTTGGCAAGGATGCAAGGAAAAATCTATAGCCAACAATTGAGTTGGGAATATTTTTGGGGTACACTAATACATCTCACAACTATTGGGTGTACCTTCCATCTCACAGGATGACAATGGTTCATAGATATGCGAATTTTGATGAAGCGAAGGCGATGAGATGTTACATTGAGAGGGAGTTTCATTTGCATGCAGATGAGGATATTTTAGCTCCAAATGAAGAACCTTAGGATGATGTGGAGTATCCACATGCAGAGGACTAGAGAGTGGGAGCATGCACTCATGTAGAGACTTCCAGAGATGGTTCCAAAGATGGAAGAAAGTGCACTAGAGAAGCATACATATTGATGCATGATGCTAGAAATAATGTGGGAGTACCCACATCACAATGTAGGCAGAGGAGGTCACTAGATCGATACAATGGCTACATGGCTATAATGAGCAAGAGTGTAGAGATTGATCCATCCTCATTCAAGGAAGTAGTTCAGAAATTAGTATGGGTTGTATGGGTGGATGCCATGGTAGAGGCATATGACTTCATTATCAAAAGCAATACTTGGGAAGTGGTCCCAAGACCAAAAGATAATTCAGTGGTGAGTTTTGGATGGATTTACAAGGTAAAGTAAGCAACATATGGGAGTGTCGAGAAACACAAGGCCATATTTATGGCCAGGGGGTTCTCTCAGGTGGAGGGAATTTATTATGAGGATAATTTTGCTCCAGTAGCAAGGTACTCTTCAATAAGATATATTCTAACACTTTTAGCACAGATGGGATGGAAGATACATCATATGGATGTGAAGACAACATTCCTGAACAGAGTGATTGAGGAAGAGGTGTATATTAAACAACTAGAAGGATTTAATACATTCAACAGAGTGTCACATATGTGAAGACTCAAGCTAGCATTGTAAGGATTGAAACAAGCACCTTGTGCTTGGTACGCTGGGATTGAAAACTATTTCACTAGGTTGGGATTCATCAAAAGTGAAGCAGATGAAAACCTTTACCATATTGTGGTTGAAGGTAGATTATAGATTATAGTATTATATTTTGATGATTTAATTCTAACACGTGATGAGAAGCTGATCAAATCTTGTAAAGAGGATCTTGTAAGAGAATTCAAGATGAAGGACTCGAGGCTCATGCATTATTTCCAAGGTATGAAGTATGGCAAGGAGATGAGGAATTGTTTGTCTCTTAGGGCAAGTATGTCAACAAAATAATCAAGAAGTTCCACAAGGAGAGTAGCAAACCCATGGAGGCTCCTCTATTATTTTGAATATAAAAGGAATTTCTACAGGGTATCATAGCAGAAATAAATCTAGAAGAGGAAGGAAGATGCTACTTTAGGTGAAGTAGTGGAGGCTACTATTTATAAGAAGTTTGTGGGTTCACTTATGTATTTGGTGAACTCACAATCAGACATATTTTTCATTTAACCATTTTAGTTAAGAAATGGCTAAGCAAACCAAACTCTATTGGAAGGTAGCTAAACATGTGTTGAGATGCCTCAGAGGCACCACTCGATTTGGTCTTTGGTTTAGAAAGACAAAGGGAGTGAAGCTACAAGGCTTCAGATATGTAGATTGGGTAGGGAGTCCATCCGAAAGGAAGACCACATCAGGGGGAATCTTTAGTATTGGGTCAGCAACAATTTCTTGGTACAACAAGAAGCAAAGATCAGTTGCTCTCATTTCAGCAAAACCAGAGTACATGGCTACTAGTCAAGAAGCTTTTGAGAATATCTAGATGAGGAAGATACTTGTTGGGTTATTTGGTTAGTAGATGGATCCTACAATGATTTACTATGACATCAAAGTTGTATCAAACTCTCTAAGAATCCAATTTTTCATGATCACTACAAGCATATCGACGTCCGGTGTCACCATCTACGAGATTGTGTGTAGAGGAGAATAATGTTGCTGGAGTACATTCCTATAGAGGAACAAGATGCAGAGATCTTGTCTAAGGCATTGTCAATAGGAAAATTCGAGTTCCATAGAGGCAGGATTGGGGTGTCTGATAATCCCTTTCTTGTTGAAAGGGAGTGTTGAAACCACAACAAGAAAATTCCTGATTTAATTTCCCCTTGCATTAAATTAGGAATAAAATTGTAATTCCACATCACAAGACAACTTGTACGAGTTAACTATGTTAATTTGACTTGGTTGGATTAGTTAATTTATAGGAGCCTTGGTTGACTTTAGTTTGAGTTGTAATTAATTAATTCTGTTTAACTAAGTTAAAGTCATTTAAACTAGTTACAACTAATGGAGGAACTAGTAGGAGGTCAGATAGTGGGGTGTTTCTTCTTGTGTTCAACCAATTAATTCATGATTCACTCATGAATAACTCATGCATCTTAGATCTGAGAGTTACCCAGTTGAGATTCGAGTTCAAGGGAAATGTGCTATTAGTTGTATAACCATTCGAATTGTATAGGTGGTGCATGCAGTCAGAGGAAGGCATATGATGATAGCGCAATTCATATTGAGGAATTTCCCTAATTAATAGGGGGTTAATTCCAAAGGAAACAACGCAAGGAAGTAGGGACTTGGGAAAGAAAAAAATAGGTTAAGTATTGGCTTGGGCTTGTCTAGAAAGTTGTGAGAGATATATAGATAGTGTAGACGTTGCTCAGGCTTGAGCAAAGCATTGTAATCTTCTCATATTTTAAGACTAATGCAATATACAGATAGGATGGGTTTTTAGCTTTGGATTTCCCCACGAAATCATTATGTAATGTGTTGGAAATACTGGGGGGGTTGAATCAATATTCCTTAGCAATTAGCACTTTTAAATCTTTTCAAAGCATTAGTTAATCTTCAATTATTATTAATGTTTATGCAGTAATAACAGTAAGTAAAAGAACAAATTAGAGACAAGAATTTTAGGTGGAAAACCCCCTACGGGTCAAAAACCACCAAATACTTTTCTTATAAATTCTTTAATATTCAACCCCAACTAAAATGAAAGCAAAAACTTCCTAGAATTCTAGAAAAACATTATTCTCCAGCTCCCAATGGAAGGATGCCCCAATGCCCTGGTTTCTTCAATAATCAACTGAATGTATGCCCCAACACCCTAGAGATCCACAACTCACCCTAGCACCACCCTAACACCTTGAAGTGTTTACAAGCCCCAACTTGTAGATGAATTCATTCACTTGCCTAGCACTACCCTACCACCCTATAAAGACAAAAATTAAATACAAAAGTGTGGACTCCCCTACCAAGGACAATGATCCACGATACAATATGATTTACAATGATTTTGACCAAACACCCAAGCACACTATGACCTGCAGCCTGACCATGACATGATCCCAACAGAGACTCCTATACCTCCCAATAATTCCTTTTCAACTCTAGGCAGATTGACTCTTTTACAATAATGACTCTTCCAATGATGACACTTTTACAAATGACTCTTTTACAACTTTACAATTATGACTCTTGGCCTTGACACTTCTTCAAAATATACAGATGGTTGTCATGTCTTCAAAGGTGTCCTACTACAATGCTTCCTTTGATTTGATACTTGTGCTCTTGAGTTCTTTCTTGAAGTTGTACTTGAATCGTCTTCTATGTACATGCAAAAATTACTAGACAAAACTAATCCTAAAACAAAACAAAATACCCTTCAACTTACCTCTACCTACAAAACACATGTAAGTGCATAATAATGAATAAATACAAATTAAAATTACAATTCGTACTTGAAGTTTGCTTTTCACTTTTGTTGTTGACTTATTGCAATAGTAGACAAAGGCTCCCACTCTTGATATAGGCTAGGACTCCATGCAATACTATATCCAAAGATGACCTAAAGATATATACAATAAAAACCGATGACATACCCTAGACTTGTGATGGACCAAGTTATAATTACAACAGAGACCATTCTATCAACTATGACAAGACAAGTAACATGAACTTACAACATCATATAGATTTAGAAAACTTGGTGTAGCATCAAATGTGTAGTATCAAGAATAGGACATCTGAAATGTGGTGTCAAAACTAATTGTGACATATAGAGACATAGAGCTATAATCGAGACCCTGTATATACTTACGTTGTTATGAAAAACATATGTTAGAGATGATACTCATATTTCAAATGTAAACACTAATCATACATACCTTGCTATAGGAGACTTACCCTTGACTGTTGATGTGTGGTGTTTACTGCAGTGATCCTTGAATGCATGTTTTTTCTTTCCTTCTAGGAGCTCGATATTGAATCTATCGTATCTATGTAATTTTGAATCTTCAGGGTTTGAAATTTCCTCCTATGGTATCCCTCTGAGTCCTCTTTCCAACCCCAAAGGTCTGACCAAGATTGGGTTCTTCAAGAAATATTTATGCCCAATCTCCAATGATTACCAAATTATAGATTGGTTCAATATAGAGCGAACTTGTATGAAGTGCCACGTCTCATTGTTGTGACCTTCAGCCCTAAACACGATACTCAACAAACTATAGTCCATCTGATTTCTGTGACTATTTATGAAATTTGAATCCAATGTTCAGAGAAAAATTTATGACAATTTTCCCAACGTCACCTATTTGACATGGAATTTGGGAGCCTGTAAACACCCTAACTTACTCAGATCATATCTCCGAAAATATAGTGAACAAAGACATGAAATTTGGTCACACAATTCATAAAGAGTTTGGCTCAAATGGGTTTTAATTTTAGCTTCTGAAGCTTCACAGAACAAACGTTATAGAGAAATGTGACGATGACCTATTTGAAGCCACAAAATCCCTACTAGAGGAGGATATGAAGGTCATTATTTATATGAATGTCTTGAGTTGAGAGTGTCCTCAACAAGTGAACGTTGGAGGGATTTTAGAATATTTTTTTTATTATTAATTATTTAATATTCAATGACCAAAACCAATTATGAGTGCCATGCCACAATCCCATAGGGTTTTAGCCCACTAACTTGGGTTACTAACTTCAAACGTGAATATCTCTCAAACCCTGAAGAATTACTTGGTGTGCCATATATCAATGGAAACATCTCAATAAGTAGAATCCATCTAGAAGATCCTTGACTTAGAATGGAGTAAGTTTTCAAGTCAAAATTTCCATGCAAGATCGGGGTAGCCCCTGGTGCTGCTTGGGTTGACATCAATGGCAACACAAGTACTCCCCCTTAGATCATGACACCTCTTCCTACTTCCTTCTCTCCCCCTTTGTCATCAATGGCAAAGGGTAACGCCCCTTGAAAAACAATGATCCTGTGGACCTGTACACACCTCCACTCCCCCTTTATACTCGAGTATATAAGAGAAAGAGTCTAATGAAAACTTGGGAGAATCCTAAGCTTTTGGTGAAGATGCTCAAATGCTTCACGAGGTAATGGTTTGGTAAATATGTCAGGAATTTTTTCCTTTGTGCCAACATATGCAAGCTTGATATTCTTTTCAACGTACTGCTCTCTAACGAAATGATATTTAATTAGAATGTGCTTCATTTTGGAATGAATCATAGGATTATTGGAGATAGTGATGGCATTGGTGTTATCGCAAAAGATGGGAATAAGCTCATTAAACTTGACTTGAAGATCTTGCAAATTTTGCTTCATCCAGAGAACTTGTGTACAACAAGTTTTTGCCGCGACATATCCTGCTTATGTTGTGGATAATGAGATTAAAGACTACTTTTTACTTAACCATGAAACAAGACAACCACCTAGATAGAATGTTGTTCCACTAGTAATCTTATGATCATCAACACTTCCTAACCAATCTACATCTGTATAAGCTTGGATAACCAGATCATTTCCTTTGGGATATCATAGACCATATTCCACTGTGCCCTTAAGATATCGAAGAATTCTTTTGACAACAATAATATGAGATTCTTTTGGTGCTGCTTGGAATCTTGCTACTTTTCCAATTTCCTACATCACATCAAGCTGGGAGGCTGTCACATATAGGAGACTACCAATCATGGATCTATACAAGCTTTAGTCCACATCCTTTGACAAATCTTCTAAGCTTAACTTGCAACATGTTATCATGGGGGTAAGGATTGGCTTGAAATCTTCCATATGGAACTTTTGAGCATTTCCTTAATGTAATTGGTTTGATATATGAATATTCCTTTATCTTGCTCAGAAATCTAAAGCCCCAAAAAGTATGTCAGCTCACCAAGCATAGACATTTCAGACTTAATTTACATTTTTGTGCCAAAGTCTTAATCCCGATTTAAACAAGAACACAACAAATTATAGATATAACCATAAACAAAGAGATGCATCAGAAGTAATACTTCATTTCATTAATGTAAAATACTAAAATATGCTTGCAAACAGAAATGGAAATAAACTAGCTCGAGTGATGGTAGCTTAGCTTTGAGAATATATGTCGTGACTACATGCCTCTGAACTGCGTTACAATGAGGTTCAAGGGCCTTTTTATTATTGAATAATAAGAGAAAACCCTAAAAAACCAAAACCCTAACCTAAGGAAATGTAACACCAAGAGTTTATGGGCCCTGTTGGGGTTAGTTGGACAACGAACTTCCTGGGGTCACGACTTGGTCTCCGTTTGACACACATGATACCCCGTTGGAAAGATCTCTCTGAGGACTATGAAAAAAAGATGATTTTAGATAGAAAATTGTTGGTACAAGATTGCAAAAAAAAAATTGTTTAGGGCCTCAAAGTGGCTCCGGAAGTTTGGGACCTGAAAAACTGCTACAAATAGTAAACTATGCTACAATTAAGGGAACTGGAAAACTGAAAGAAACAATGGTGGGGGTCCAAGTGGAATTTGTGGTTGGCCACCAATATCCACCTGGATCATTCCTCCCCCCTTAGGAAGCAATGGTCCCCATTGATTTTAGTGCCTCCATGAGATGGGGAAATTTCTGCTGAACTTGGTCCTTGGTGAGTTGTTCTGCAATCTTTGATGTGTTCAGTAATGGTGGGAAGCATGGTCTAGGGTGGTCCACATTGAATTCTTGGTGCAAGCCAAGGAATGGGGGAATGTTTTGCTCTAAAGCATTGTTTCCCATAGTCTTGGTAAAGGTGTAAGGACCATATTAGAGTGGTCAGAGCTTTAGATGGGCTCTTATAAGGCATTCTTTTTGCAACTACAACCAGACTTTGTTGCTCACCTAAAACTTGTGTGGAAAACAATGTTGAACATATCACTACTTGTACTTGGAATTTTCCACAATGGAGCGACGATATGTCGTCTCGTTGGGTAGAGGTGCTCTGGGAGTCAGATCGAACAAATGATGGACCTGACAGTGCAACGGTACCCCTGTGGGTGAGGAGAAGATGTTCTTGTCTTCTTTCATGACCATATCCAATTGCTTCTATTGCATGGAGGAACCCTTCCAAGGGGACATAGATGTGGCTATGATCTTCCCCTTACTTTGAGAGTGAACCAGAAAGAAAATAAATTTCCTAGTATGGGAGATGATCTTACTTCATTTCTTATTAGAGATCAAAGAGGTGACGGTAGGTGGGGCTACCTTTAGTATCCTGTAGAATGAATTACCTAAAGAAATAATAAAAGCGCAAGGCCTTGACTCATACATAGCATGTCGCTTCCACAAGTATGTTTGGCCTAATAATACATCACAAACATCAAGAGGTGAAAAATCACACAATACCTCATCTGTGAAGGGCTTGATGCTGTAAGGAAGGCAACACTATTGATAGACTTGGAGATATCGTCCTTGGTGAAGCCACCCGATACTATACGGTTGCAGGTGTGGTGTAGTTGGTAGGCTCAACCGCTTCATGACCTATGCTGAAATAAGGTTCTTTTGGTTGCCAATGTCGATGATGAATTGCAGTGGCAAATCCTTCACCCACATTTGTGAGTGGAAAAGATTCTCCCCCTACTCTGGATCTTTGGGCTCATTCTTCTAGATCTTGGTAGTGGCAACAATGGTGCTGGGCTCCACATCAATGATTTTCTTCCCTTTGTCATTCCTCTTGTCGATTTCTGACTCAGGGTTGGAACATGCATCTGATTCTGAAGCCTTCAACTTAGCCACCAACAATTGTTGGTCCAACACTCACTTGTGTTATGAGTGGGGCTCTTGTGGAACTCACACCACTTTCCTGTGTCCCTCTTTGACTTTGTGGTGTTGTTTTTTCTTGCAGCTTCGACGGGTTGTCTTGGTTTGCCCCATCTTGGCTTTGTCCTTGGTTCTGCTATTTGGGGAAGGCTTTCCCTCGATTCAAGTTCATAGATCCAAAGTCTCACTTTTTCTGTTTAAACTATTGAAAATAGCAACAAGAAATGCTAAAAATAGAAGTGCTGAAAATAGCACTGCTATAAATATAAATTCGGGTACTAGTGTTGGGCATAGCAGCGAGGAATGAAAAATGGAAGTGCTATAAATAACATTGCTAAAAATAGCAGTTCAGGATAGATTCCTATTTTAGTTAGTCCCTGAACTAAAATAGTGAAGTAAAATTCGAATTTGATCTTAGCAACTATTTGTAAAATAAGTAATTAATTCATCTTGAGATAATTAGTTAAGGAAAATCAAACATGAAGTCTATGTGGGGACATGCAATAGTTTCTCCATTGATTAAGGAATTTATCCGTCAGTTAAAGGATAAGGATGAGTTGTAATTATGAGTTGTAATTAGTTGACTTAGTTAACTGAGTCAAGTCCAGTTAGATTAATTCAAATAGTTTGTTGAATTAATTATGAATTTAGTTAGTTAATGCTTGCATGCATGTAATTGCTGCACTTCAAGAAACTAAATATTCTCTCATAAATAACTCATGCATGTTAGTTCAGATAGAGACCCACTTGAGATCAGAGGAGGGACAATATACTATCAGTTGGATGGATTTTTCCTATAAAGGAAACTCACTTATGCAGAAGGATTTATCTCCTTCAGGATTGCGCAGTTACTACTGGGCCAAGTGAGCGGTGTGAGGTGGTAATTCACATGTGTGGAAGCATTGGACCCCAAGAAAAACTATGCGAGGAAATAGGAGGCTTGGAGGGCAGAGGAGAAGATTTGTGAGAGGCCTTTGACTGTCTATGAGCAGCAGAGGGATTATACTGAGCGCTGGTTGGCTTCCAAGCTAAGGCTTTGTGTAATTCTGTGACTATTTTCCACTTGTATGATAATACAAAGATTGGGGTTTTAGGCTGGGGCTTTCCCTGGGTTATTCTTCTGTGTTATGTGCGATTGCTTCTATTTTATATGTGTTACCATTGATCATGCTCAAATTGATTAAGCTTCCGCAAAGTGTTTTATAAGTAGATCTTGTATTGTGTTTTAGTATATTGCATAATTTGTTGATTTACAGTGGGAATTTCTACATAAACTTTTGCTTGATCTTGAAAGCATATTGGTACATCGTGCCAAGTGAGCAGATGTCTAGGAAATCCATCTCGTCCTGGATATACCTGTATAGGCAACCACAATATTTGAGTACCAAATGCAACTCAAAATCCTTGATACCCAACTTTGTTCGAAGGGTATGAACAGTATTGATAAACTCCAACATGTCTTGGTCCCTTCCTTGCCGTAGCATGGTCTAGTTTATGTATTTATCCTCATAGCTTCCGAAAGGGTAGTACTTCTCTTTTATGGCATCCCAAAATGAATTCCAAGTGGGAGCAACTAAAAACAATGAGTTCATACTTTCATCCTTCTGCTCACAATAGGTTTCCCACCAATCCTTAATGTGTGGGGAGGCTTTGAGAAGTGGAAAAGTAATCTTTTCTCAGCCAGAAAAATCATGAATAGAAAAATATCCTTCTAACAGATTCAACTATTTATCTACAACGTCTACATCTATTTGGCCCTCGAATATGGGGATTTCAAAGTTAACTTGTACCTTAAATAGTGCGGCATTTCCATAGTAGCTATTAGATGCGTCGCCCCTGGGTAGCTGCTAAAGGATCAAGGAAAATTTGTCCATCATCGCATTCCTTTGTCTCTCTAGGGCCTCTTCGAGCAAGATTTTGATAGGATCTCTTGCCCCCTCATCTTTCTTTTCATTCGCCATGGGAGGCCGTCGGGATTTGTGAGGTTTGTCTTGCAAAGGTTCAACTAGTTCAAGACCTAACTCGTTATATCCCAACCTCGTTAGGGACATGAAAAGAAAAATAGAGAAAGAGCAGACCGCTCTAATACCACTGAACCGGATTTAAATAGGAACACAACAAATTACAGATATAACCATAAACACAGAGATGCAGTAGAAATAATACTTCATTTCATTAATTTAAAATACTGAAATATGCTTACAAACAAAAATGGAAATAAACTAGCTCATGCGATGGTAGCTTATCTCTGAGAAGAGATGTTGCAGCTACATGCCTCTAAACTGCGTTACAATGAGGCTCAAGGACCTTTTTATTATTTAACAATAAGAGCAAACCCTAAACAACCAAAACCCTAACCCGAGGAGATGTAACACCAAGAGTTTATCGACCCCATTGGGGTTAGTTCGACAACCAACTTACCAAGGTCGTGAATTGGTCATATTATCTCTGTTTGACGCGCATGATACCTTGTTGGAAATATATCTCCAATGAATACGACGGAACATATGATTTTAGACAGCAAATTGCTGGTACAAGATTGCCAAAAAAACGTCGTTTAGGGCCTCAAAATGGCTCTGCAAGTTTAGGACCCGAAAAACTGCTAAAAATAGTAAACTGTGCTATAAGTAAGGGAACTGAAAAATTGAAAGAAACAATGGTGGGGGTCCAAGTGGAATTGGCAGGTGGCCACCAATATCCACCTGGATCAAGTCTTTACTTAATCTGTCATCATTGCTACCAAATATTATATCATCCACATATACCTTAATAATCATTAGGGTATCTTGATCCACTTTTACATAGAGATTGTTGTTAGCGCTTCCTTTCTTGAATCCTTGTTGATGTGGATACCTATCAAGATGAGCATACCAAGACCTAGGAGCTTGCTTGAGACCATATAGAACCTTCTTTAATCTGCAGATGTTGTATTCTTGGTCAAAGAGAAGAAAACCTTGGGGTTGTTCAATGTAAATTTCTTCCTCCAATTCACCATTTAGAAATGCTAACTTAACATCCATTTGGTAGACCTTGATTTTTCTCGAGAAAGGATAAGTGGGAAACATCTTGATAGCTTCCATTCTAGCAATGGGAGAAAAAGGTTTCTTCAAAATAGGTTCATTCAACCCGTGCATATCCTTTGTAGACTAATCTTTCCTTGTTCCTGGTAAACTATAATCCTTAAACTATTTTGCTCCCCCTGAACCTGTAATGAAACTTCCATCCTGTTCAAACTACCTTCTGTCAATCATAGACTTGTGCCATATACTGCTGCATAGTAACCTCCTCTACAAACATTAAGGAGTCAACCAGCCAAAATTTTCAAAATAGTGAGTCACCTAACGTGCCATATTGAATTGAGTCATTATCTGAAGCAATTGCTACTTCCTCGTGACCTTTTTCTTTTACAAATATAAAAAGCATAACTCTGAAACCTTGTTATCTGCTTTGTATTCTTGTACCTATTTCCTTTTCCAGACCTTCTTATTCCTACAATCTCGAGCCATGTGCCCATAGTTATGACACTTGAAGCATTCAATGTTGTCCATAGGTGATTCCATTTGATATCTACAACTGCGAGTGTTATGGCCATAGTTATGGCATTTGAAACATTCAATGTTTTGCCCATCTAGCACATATTCTCTTCTGACAAAATCATCATGGAACCTATCTCGTGATCCTGCAAACTTTCTTCTAGGGTTTTGCAGATAATGATTGTACCTGTCAAAAACTTCACAATCCATAGCCATATGTCCATAGTTAGCACATAAAAAGAAATAACCACTAAATAAATGAACATACCTGGAAGATTTTTCATTCTTCTTTGGAGGCAGTGTTGCAGTTTTTTGTGGTCCTTTGTTCTTGATTGCTTTGGTCTTGTTCTATGGAGTTGCAACATTCTTCTTTGGCTTTTCACTTTGATCAACTTCCTTCTTAGAATCATCCTGCGAATATGTGGAGCTTGTACCTTCATCAACTAGAGCTTTACCATCTCTAATTGACTTCACTTTTGCTTCTTCATTTGTCTTATCTTGTAAGTGTTCTTTTTGTGATCCCTTGAGTTTGTTTATCTCATCATGGGTTGCATCAAGTTCTTCTTGCTTTTGAGCAATATCTTCTTGAAACCATCTTTTGAAGATCTTCCTTATTTTTTCTGCCTCCTCAACCTACAGTGGCTTGAGAAGAATGGTCTTCTCTACTTCTTTGTTGAGAACATGTATCTATTCCTTTGCTTGTCATTTTCAATAATGAGCCTGCTTATTTCTACTGAAGATGTTTCTAATTCCTTTTGCTTTTGGTCAACGACGGATATGTATCTTTGATCAGATTCCTTCCTTTCAATTTCTGCTTCCTGCATTTGTTGTGTGATCCTGCTAATCTCTGCAAAAGTTGTGTCGAGTTCTTGTTGCTTCTATTGGACTTCTCTCTTGAGGTCTCATGTCACTATATTCTTGATTTCTTCCAAATGAGTTCTAAGACTACTAATAATCTTCTCAGACTCTTCATTTTCATTGACGAGTTCTTTTGTTGTCTTCAATTCTCCTTCCAAAAGTCTTGTATTTTCCTTTTAACTTTTGAGTTCCTTTATCACCTTGATCACTTTATTTTGAAACTCCATTTTACTCATTTCTCCCATTTCTTCATCATAATCAGAAGGATCTGAATTTTCACTAACATCTTGACTTGATTGCTTTGTTGAATAGATATTATGAAGATTTTCCCAAAGAGCTTTAGCTGTTGAACATTGACCAAATTTTGTTTTCACACAATTTGGAAAAACATTCAGAATTACATTCATGGCCTTTGAATTGTACCTTTTAGCTTCGTTGATAGATGTGTCTCCAGAAACAATTGATTCCCATACTCCATGTGCCTACAAATGTACTTCCATCCTGGATTCCCATATCTAGTAATTATCTGCATCAAAATTAGGGGTTGGTACATAATACTCACTTTCTTCAAATTTTGTTGTACCTTTACCTTCCTTTGAATTCCTTGTAACTTGCTTCTTTGACTTTCCCATCTCTATGCTCTGAAAACTGACTTCGAGTGGTTAAGACGTTATCAAAGGAACCAAGATTTGATACCAATTTTTGGAAATACTTGGGGGGGGTGAATCAGTATTCCTTAGAAATTAGCACTTTTAAATATTTTCAGAGCATTATTTAATCTTCAATTATTATTAATGTTTATGCAGTAATAATAGTAAATAAAAGAACATAATAAGCACAAGAATTTTAGGCGGAAAACCCCCTCTGGGTCAAAAACCACTGAATTCTTTTCTAATAATTTCTTCAATATTTAGTCCCAATTGAAATGAAATAAACAACTTCCTAGAATTCTAGAAAATAATTATTCTCCATATCCCACTGGAAGGACACCCTAATGCCTTGGTTTCTTTAGTAATCAACTGAATGGATGCCCTAACACCCTCGAGAGCCACAACTCACCCTAGCACCACCCTAGCACCCTAAAGTTTTTATAGACACCAACTTGTAGGTGACTTCATTCACCTATCTAGCACCACCCTACCACCCTATAAAGACAAAAATTAAATACAAAAGTGTGGACTCCCATACCAGGGACAATGATCCATGATACAATATGATTTACAATGATTTTGACCGAACACTCAATCACACTATGACCTGCAACCCAACCGTGACATCATCCCAATAGAGACTCCTATACCTCCAAATAATTCCTTTTCAACTCTAGGTATATTGACTCTTTTACAATAATGACTCTTCCAATGATGACACTTTTACAAATGGCCCTTTTACAACTTTACAATGATGACTCTTGGCCTTGACACTTCTTACAATATACGGATGGTTGTTATGTCTTCAAAGGATTTCCCACTGCAATGCTTCCTTTGATTTGATGCTTCTGCTCTTGAATTATTTCTTGAATTTGTACTTGAATCTTCTTCTACTTGCATGCAAAATTTTCCCGACGAAACCAATCCCAAAACAAAACAAAATACCCTTCAACTTACCTCTCCCTACAAAACACATGTAAGTGAATAATAATGAATAAATACAAATTAAAATTACAATACGTACTTGAAGTGTCCTTTTCACTTTTGTTGTTGACTTGTTGTAGCAGTAGACAAAGAATCCCACTCTTGATATAAGCCTGGACTCTATGCAAGACTATATCCAAATCTGACCTAAAGATTTATACAATAAAAACTGATGAGAGACCTTAGACTTGTGATGGACTAAGTTTTAAGTACAACATCAAAGACTATTCTATCAAATATGACAAGAAAAGTAACATGAACTTACAACATCATATAGATTTAGCAGATTTGGTGTAGCATGAAATGTGTAGTATCAAGAATAGGACATTCGAAATGTGGTATCAAAACTAATTGTGACATATAGAGACATAAAGATATAACCAAGACCCTGTATATACTTACGTTGTTATGAAAAAGCATATGTTAGAGATGATATTCATATTTCAAATGCAAACACTAATCATACATACCTTGCTGTAGGAGACTTACCCTTGACTGTTCATGTGTGTCCTTACTACAATGATCCTTGAATGCATGTTTTTTCTTTCCTTCTAGGAGCTCAATATTGAATCTGTCATATCTATGTAATATCGGATATCCAGGGTCTGAAATTTCATCCTGTGGTATTCCTATGAGTCCTCGTTCCAACCCCATAGGTCTGAACAATATTGGGTTTGTCAAGAAAAAGTTATGCCCAATCTCCCATGATGACCTAAATATCGATTTGTTCAATAGAGTGAAATTATATGAAGTTCCACGTGTCACTGTTGTGATCTTTGGCCCTAAAAACACTACTCAACAAACTATAGTCCGTCCAAGTTTTGTGACTATTTACGAAATTTGAATCCCATGCTCAGAGCGCAAGGTATGATGATTTTCCCAATGTCACCTGTTTGACTTGGAATTTGGGAGCTTGTAGAAATCCTAATTTCCTCAGTTCATATCTCTAAAAATATAATGAACCAAGATCTGAAATTAGGTCACGACGTTCATCAAGATTTCGGCTCAAATGGGTTTTAATTTAAGCTTCTGAAGCTTCACAAAAAAATGTTATGGAAAAATGGTGACAATGAACTATCTGAAGCCACAAAATCCCTACTAGAGGAGGATATGAGGGTCATTATTTATATGAATGCCTTGATTTGAGAGGGTCCTCAACAAGTGAAAGTTAGAGGAATTTTAGGAGAAATATTTTTATTATTAATTATTGACTATTCAATGACCACAATTATGAGTGCCATGCCACAACCCTATAGGGTTTTAGCCCAGTAACTTGGGTTACTAACTTCAAACATGAATATCTCTCAAACCGTTAAGAATTACTTGGTGTGCCATATATCAATGGAAACATCTCGACGAGTAGAATCCATCTTGTCATGCGGAAAGAGTTATTTTTGCGGACAAATCTAACCTCCCTAGGAGTCTAAGACTCTCTAGTGACAAACAAACCAAACAAGAGCAATCCTT
>APFE031545281.1:540544-552894 GCA_000404065.3 Pinus taeda | reverse complement strand
CTCTAGAAGTGACCACAAGTAACTTTTTAGAGATGAAACTCGCGCCTTTTGACCTTTACAGGGGTACGCACCCAACCTTTAGCTTATAGAGCGTACAAGTACGCAGGTATAGTGTGTTTTGAGTGCGTACACACAGGCAAGGTAGAGAGAACCTGCGTACCCAGAGATAAACATGTTTTAAAGTGACTTTCTCTCTTTTTGAAGTTTGACATGAAGAGCAAAGGTTTGAGACTTGACAAGGAGGACAAAATGGCTATTTAACTGCAGATAGCCATGGTGACAAATTTCAGTGTAACACATCTAGAAGATACTTCACTCAGAATAGAGTAAGTTTTCAAGTCAAAATTCCAAAGAAAGATCATGGTATCCCCTGGTGCTACTTGGGTTGACATCAATGACAACCACTAGTCAACAAATTGAATTCTTTCTCTTGTTTGCTTCATTATTTCACATTTTTTTAATTTTTTGCGCTAATGAGTAGAGTAGATTCAAGTACATTGTTTTCGTAAATTACAATTAGTAGTTTGAATCTACGAGGAATACACCATTGTTCCTCACAAGTGCAAAGGATATGGTTTCTATAGAATAATCTGTTGGGGAGGTTGAAGCTGCAGAAAAATACACCGAACTGGTCAAAGCTGCAAAATAAGCTTCTAGGCAGGTTGAAGTTGCAAAAAGAAGTTGATGGGTAAGTCAAAGTTATAGAAGAAGTTGCTGGAAGTAAAATTTGCAGAGGTTTCTAGAAGCAAGGTGTGATTTGGTCTTGGAGGGTCTTGGTCAAGGGCCAAAGGTGTTGGAATTTGTCAATTAAAGGTATATAAGAAGAAAAAATAATTCTAGTGGGTTTTCCTCTCAAGTTGGAAAGGTTTTGGCCTTGGTTGATCGCCTATATCTTGTGTCATTTGTCTTATTGTTATTTATGGTTTGGTAGCTTTTGGATGAAGAGAAAATCATAATAATCAAGTGAAAGAAGAATATAATTAAGAAAAGTAAAAATACACCACAAACAATTGTTAATGTAAGAAAAATCATCCTATGTTTTTTTCCCCTAGATTTCTCAACATGGTCTCAGAGCTAAGCTGATAAGTCAAGAAAGGGAAGCTTAAAGAAGAAAAATCAAGGGCCAAAGCACTAGAAGAACATCAAGAACATCAATAATCAAGAAGGAACACTCAAATAAAAGGAACTACAGGGACAAGGATTACATCATCATCTTGAAGGAAGTTACTAAAGAAGACCTCCAAACCCTAGTTCGTTCAAAGAAGGATTCTACATTTAAACAATTCTTGAGAACCTCACATAAGCATCACCTCAAAGTAGGAGCCCTCAAAAGACTATAACCCTACTCAAATAGAGAAAGGAACAAAAATTGGAGCATCTTTAAGCCTCTACATCAAATAAAATAAGGAGAAGGCATTGTCATCATCATCAAGGAACCGAAGTGATATCCTTCTCTTTGAAGGATCACTTTTGAAGGAACACATATTCTATCATTATCATCCTCATCAAAATCAAGAGGGTAGAAAGTTGAAGATATCGTCATAAGGAGTATCTTCACAATTAAGTATATTTATTTCCACATTAAAATATATCAAAATGACTTCATTTTTTAAGGAAAGCAACAAGTTGGTTGGGTCATCGAACTTTCTTGCATGGAAGAAAAGGATTGATTTGATCCTCTTAGAAAATGAAGTCGGTGATCATGTTAAGGGTTCAATTACTAAAATGTCAAAGGAATAAGCTCAAGCTCATGGAAAGTATATGAAATGGGAAGTAAGGAATCAAAGGATCCTTGTAGAATCCATCAAAGATCCCCTCATACGATATGTATCAAAGTTGGAGACATCGAAAGAAATATAATAGAAGCTAGTAGAATTGTTCTCTGTAATTACTGCTGAAGAAGTGATATCATTAAGAGAAGAACTATAAAATATGAATATATCAAAGGAAGATGGAATATCCTCATACTTTATGAGGGTGTCATAAATAAGAGACTAACTACAAGTATTAGGAGAAATAATGTATGATAAGGAAATGACTACCATAGTGCTCAATGCACTACTAGAGGAATGGGGAAACTTTACATCTAGAATCTATGGAAATGAGGAAGCTACCCCATTCAATGAACTTTGGTCATTGTGAAAAATTAAAGAAATCAAGCTAAAGGAAAAAAGAGATGTATGATAAAATGAGCAAGCACAAGCATTTTTTTCCATGGCTAAGAGAAAAGGGAAGTTTGGAAAGTTTGGTCCTCAGAAAAAGAAGAAGAATATGGCTAAGGTCCAATGCTACGACTATCAAGAATATGGGCACTACAAGAGAGATTGTCCTAAACTCAAGAAGGACAACAAAAAAAGAGGAAGGGAAGAAGCCCATATCACTAAAGAAGTGGAAGAGGTAGAAAAGAAGAAAGCAAAGAAGGAGGAAATAAAATATCTCTACTGTGATTGAGATAATCTTCTCCACCAAGTTCTTTTTAGTTTTTGTAAAGTATACATATTATGATAAGAAACATTAGAAGTGTGATAAGATGCATAATTTTAGGAGATGGCATCGTAAGAGCATAAAATTGAAGCAAGAGCACATGACATCATCATAAGAAGCTTCAAAGATCGCTGAAGTAGAAGTTTATGGTAGTCATAATTAGAGGGAAGTAGCTCTTGGTAATCTCATTGAAAACATAAGTAGTACTTATGGGTAGAAGAAATTCATCTAGCATAGACATCATCATACATAATCATCATTGGGAAGGAGAATTTGCAGGATGAGAATAATCAATATCCTCTATTGGAATATTCATTAAAATATTCACCTCTCTTGGAAAAGCAAGTGTCTCGCTAAGAATTCCACCTTGTATGGGATTCACTGATTAGCAAGATAATGGTGTGATGACAAAGGAGTGCAACTGGTCAAGATAGTTGAAGTACTTTCAATCATGGAAGGGAAGTTTTTGAAGGAAGTCTAGATGACCATGTTAACACTGGAAAATCGTACACTTGTTAGTACAATCTAGATGACATTAAAAGTGTCTAGTAGAATGCACATGTGGACATTTTTCCAGCCGAATACATTATAAAGATTAAAAAAATCAAAGGTTCTCCTAAGGTACAAAGTTTATAAAGGAAATCAATTAAGGCCATGCGTATATTTCTTTGATAAACTTTCACGCATGGCATATCATCAAAAAAGCCACACGGTTGCAGAAAAGGTGACTCAATAGTCCAGGACCACTCCACGCACTTGGAGCTGATTTATTGATACGTGGTCGGTCTAGTACAGCTGAATTCAAATTACCTTAGAGAAGTGAAACCCTCAATGGAATCCTCATTTCCTACTCATGTGTCTTTATCATACATGTACCAAGAGAGGGAAGAGGGATTGAAAAAACTCTATGTAAATAGGCCATGGGAGAGCCAAAAGAAGAGACATTGTTATGCTGGCCAAATTTCTTGTAAGCAAACCACCATTTCGTTGTTGAACCAAGGAAGTGAAGAGAACTAGCATGTTGGCCAAAATGCTTCTAAGAAACCCAGCATCTTAGTGAGTGAAGAAAAATCCATCCTTTGGAGAGTCTTCACACTTCTTTAAGAGAGAGGAGAAACTTGCAAAGAGATTGAGGAAAAGAAACATCCTTGTTGAGGATTTTTGAGCTCCCTAGCTCAAGGAATTCTCTTCAAGTGTTCTATTATTCTGATTGTATTCAACCTCTACCACCAACAATCAATAGAGGGAGAATTTTCCATATATTATTGATGTGTTTGCTCCATTTGAGAATTGTTATGTTCATGCACCTCTTCGTCGAAGTTTATGTTTTTGTATGAATTGTATCCATTATTTACAATCTTGTGATTATTTAAGTCTATCCACTAACAACAACAATTTTGATTGTGATCCTCTGCAAGTAACTATCCACTGATAAGGGGGTGTTTTCTGGTACACTTGTGCTCCAAAAACACTACAATAGGAATGTAGACCATATTTATCTCTTTTCATTAATCTAGATATTGTTTGCATGACCTCCTCTCTGCACAAACATCCTTCAAGGAACTCCTCACCTCCTTGGAGTTTTAAAGTCTGCATGGACCTGTTCTAAGCCTGTGGAAGTGAAGAAATTTCAGAATTTTCTTGCCCACACATTTTCTTCTCTGATAGATGTGAAGCATGCATCTATATCTTCAAAAACTATGAAGTACGTGTTTGTGTCTATAGAACACTCATGACAGACATAAAAATAACAAAAAAGGCTTGTATTTTTTAGTTTTCTTAGGTGATTGGTAGCCTCTAGTGAGTCTCTTTCACCTTTGCATTTGTTTTTAATATTTAGTACCCTTGGTTGCTTGAATGAACCCTAATTCATCAAGTAATTAGATTTTTTCTATTTTTTACTTTTTATTTTATTTTCAAACAAATACCCACGTATCCTAATTAGGGAGAAAAGTAAGTGGCCATAATCCACATATGTTTTCAAACTATTTCACTTATTTTTTTACAAATCATATTTGTGTTGATTTGTGGTAGCATTGGATATGCTCTAACCATGAAAATTGGTGGAGAGGCTAAGGCACATGAGATCTCTAATACCCAGAAAGGGTCTGGGAAGATTCTAAACAGTTTGGCAGATATTGAAATATTTAATATTTTAATGGAGTCCCTAAGTCTAAACTTAGGGAAAATAAAATATTAATGAGAATTAATATAAAACTGTGTTAGAATGGTCCAAAATTCATGGATAAAACTAGATATAATATTAGCAATTGATTAGGGACTTAATCTCGGCTGTTGATTTTTTAACGAGAAAAGTATAAGAGGAGGCTTGAGGGTCACTTTGAGAACACACCAAGAGATCAAGATTTCGACTTTCTGGGGCTAGGTTTGCTGAGAAAGTTGAGAGAGTGATTAGAGTTACAGTTGAGGGGTAGTGAATACAGAAGAAGAGAGGCAAAGATAGCATCGGGAGGATCAACTCAGTAGCTGGAGAGAGGGATGCAGAAGTAGCCAAGGGTTCACGCAGAGCCAACCAGGAGCTACGCAGTGCCTGAAATGGCTAATGTGGGTGACGTAGAGGGCCAAAGGGCTGACTTAGGGCCTCTAGAGGCTGATGCAAGCCAAACCAAAGTGACATTGGGCTAATGCTGGGATAGAGAGAGGCTGACACAGTCCCTAGAGGTTGATGTTGGGGTTTCGTGGGGCAGATTGGAGTTGCGGAGCTGCTGGAGTGTTTATCCAGGGTTTTAGCCGAACGATTTGCTTCCGAGTAGAGAGGTACTATTGCCAAGGTTTTTCTCTATTGGGTGAGCTAGATTTGGCACCCAGATTGTATTTTGAAACTTCTTAATAAATCAAACCCTCAGATAGTTGCACTGGTTTTCCTACATTGGGTTTTTTTCGGGGACATTAGTCCAAAAACAACGGTGTCACTTGTGTGCTTATTTATATTTCCTTTATTTGATGATTTGTAATGTGTTGAGCATGTAATTTCATTTATTTCCAGTATTTACATGGTAAATAACTTGTTAATTAACAGAACAAGTTAATTAAGTAAATCAGTAAAGTGCATGAAGGGTTTCTAATGTGTCAGACTTAGAAATTCCAACATGCTATAAGAGGGTGGTTGTAGATCACAGGAGAACTGAGGACATCAACTGAGCAGAGAAAAAACAACAAAAAACAATTGTCCCGAGTGATAGAAGTTGTTCATGGTAGAGTAGCAGCAAGGAAAGGGTGACACAGTGCCTGCATCATCAAGATTGAGCTAGGAATAGGTAGCGCAGAGGCTAAGGGAGGCAAAGACAGGCTCACGTAGAGCCACGCAGAGGCCAAGAGGGCTGATGTAGTTGGTTGAGGAAGTTGAATTTCCAGTGTCGGGATTGCGCAGAGCCTAGGAGCTCCAACCTTCAGTTTGCTAGGGTTTAGGAGGTTGTGGGTAAGTTGTAGAGTGGAGCTGGTGGGGTACTGTAGTCAGGACAATACTTAACAGGGCATGACAAGGAGGACAGAGTTGCTACTGAGGGTTTCTAGCCAAGAAATTTGGATCAGTGGTGCAACGGAACTAAGGATCGGAGTGGGGGCATCTCGACATTGGTAGAAGGGTTTCCAGGAGGGAAATCGAGGCTTAGAGGGAGTCACACCAATAACTTCCAGGAAGGAAGTAGAGGAACACTGAGATGGTAGTGAACAGGGTAAGAGACCAGGATAGACTAGACAGAGCCTCAAAATTCGTAGTCTAGAAGGCCAGAATCATATCTGTTCTAGACACGAATTGTGTCAAGCACTTCGTCTTGAGGACAATACCTATCCCAGTTGAACCAACTGATAAGGACAAGTATGAGGAGGCAAAGGTGAGGGCCAAGAGCATCATTCTTGATGGGGTCAAGGACCATGTAGTACCATATATTGCCGAAAAGGAAACGACAAATGATATTTGGGAGGCCCTAAAGGAATTGTACCATCATACTTCTATGAAGAGAAGGATGTTACTAGAAAATAAGTTGTGATCATACCAGATGCAGAAGGGAGAACAGATCGACCCCTTCCTCAGTCGATTGAAGGAGATTCGGGATTAGCTAACTTCCATAGGGGCAACGCTGGATCCATAATTGATGGTGAGAATAACCCTGAACGCAGTCTCAGAAGACTGGGAGGTGTTTGTCCAGAGCATACTGGGTAGGGCGACCCTTCCAGATTGCGACGAAATGTGAGTTTATCTTCACCAATAAGAGATCAAAAGGTTGAGCAAGGTAGGAAGCAACGACAAGGGGATTAGAATCAAGAAGGAGGAGGAGAATTATGTTGCCCTAACATATGAGGGAAAGAAGAAGAAACAAAAGAAGAAGGATCTCTCCAAGGTCAAATGCTTCCACTGTGGGGAGTTGGTTCCTTATGTGACCTAGTGTCCAAGGAAGAAGAGTAAGGGAGAGGCCTCCAAGACCAAGGCAGTGCCAGAAAGGGAAGAGAAGGAAGTGAAGAGAGATGATGACAGTGCCATGAGTGCACACACACCACTTGAGCGAAAGTGGGGAGACTTCAAGTTGTAGTCAGATGGACTACAAGCGATGAGGGGCAAGATCCTCGCAGTACACAACCTCTTGGCTTATACCTGGCTACAAGAGCCCCGAATAGGAGTAGCAGGACTGGTGCATGTTGGCAGAGACAGATGCAGATGGAGCGACAGAGAGTGCTATAGTGTAGGAGTCCCAAGACAACATGAGGCAACAATGCGAGATGCATGGAGTTGCTACAGCAGTGCAGATGTCAGAGAAGGAGCACTTGTCAACGACAAGGGGAGCTTCAACATCAGGAGTGTCTCTAGCCTCACAGAGATGTCAGAGTTGGGAGGATCAGTTACTTACTTCTCAGTAACTAAGTTGCAGTGCAGCAGTTAGCAGTGGTAGTGATATGGGCAGCACGCTGCAACATGATGAGAGGGGATGCAGTGCATATGTAGCAGTGGCAGTGGTAGGGCCATGGACAACAACACAGATGTAGAGGGAGTTGCTGTACGGATGCAGCAGTGGTAGTGGTAGGTCCATGTGTAGCAATATAGGATGCAATAGTGCAAATGATGGGCAACAGGCCTAACATCAACACAGGGACTGATGTCAAATGATTAGGGTGATACTCAGTGAAGAGTATTACTAAAGCATAGTTCTCACTAAGAGGGAGTGTTGATTTGGGGTAGCATCGGATGTGATCTAGCCATGAAAATTGGTGTAGAGGCTAAGGCACATGAAATATCCAATACCCAGAAAGGGTTTGGTTAGATTATAAACCGTTTGGGAGATATTAAAATAATTAATATTTTAATGGAGTCCCCAAGTCTAAACTTAGGGAAAATAAAGTATTAACATGAATTAATATAAAATTGTGTTAGAATGGTCCAAAAGCCATGGATCAATCCAGATCTAATCTTAATCATTGATTAGGGACTTAATCATGGCCGTTTATTTGTCAACAAGAAAAGTATAATAGGAGGCTTGAGGGTTACTTGTAGAACATACCAAGAGATCAAGATTTTGACTTTCTGGGGCTGGGCTTGCTGAGAAAGTTGAGAGAGTGATCAGAGTTGTAGTTGAGGATTAGTGAATATAGAAGCAGAGAGGCAGAGATAACACTAGGAGGATCAACACAGTAGCTAGAGAGAGGGATGCATAAGCAGCCAAGGGTTCGCGTAGAGCCAGCCAGGAGCTGCACAGTGCCTTAGAGGGACAACGTGGGTGATGTAAAGGACCAGAGGGCTGACACAAGGCCTCTAGAGGCTGATGTAGGCCAAGCTAGAGCGAAGCTAGGCTAACGATGGTCCAAAGAGAGGCTGATGCAGTCCCTAGAGGCTGACACTGGGGTTTCGTGGGGCAGATTGGAGTTGTGGAGCTACCAGAGTATTTATATAGGGTTTCAGCTGAAATATTTTCTTCCGAGTAGAGAGGTACTATTGCCAAGATTTTTCTCTATTGGGTGAGCTAGATTTGGCACCCATATTTTATTTTGAAATTTCTTAATAAATAAAACCCTTTGATAGTTGCATCAGTTTTCCTGCATTGGGTTTTTCTGGGGACATTAGTCCAAAAACAACGGTGCCACTTGTGTGCTTGTTTCTATTTCCTTCAGTTGATGATCTGTAATGTGTTGAGCATGTACTTGTATTTATTTCCAGTATTTACATGGTAAATAACTTGTTAATTAACAAAACACATAGGTAGGAATAAATCAATAAAGTGTATGAAGGGTTTCTAACGTGTTAAACTTAGAAATTCCAACAATTCGTTTAATTAGTAAAGCAAGTAAGTGGTCATTATCCATGAATATTACCACTAACCAAAGCAATTTGGTTGGTACTAGGAGAAAATGTTAGTAGAGAAAGTGAGTAATCCCTACTTCCCTTGCATCTCCTGGACGAACCTGGGATTGCATATGAAAACTTTCTTGAAAATATTTGAATTTCCATGTCCCTCATTAAAATCCACATAGTTTAATAGGAAAAAGTAAGTGGCCCATAATCCACAAACAAATCAGTTTTTCCATGCAAGGAACAACCAACATCTACTGTAATTAAAAGGATATTGAAAAGGATCATCGCATATCCAAATCTTATCACACTTGTATGTTCATATTGCATCACCCACTAAGCCTCCATACACTTTGTACTCAAAGACCATCCATTTTTGGATTTTTGGTTACTTTGTCTATTTTGGCTTACCAAGTCACCCCATAAGTGAAATAAGCCTCTTTAAAAACAACCATAACTTGAACCAATTAAGTTTACCCACAGGGGCCATCAAAAAATTTATAGTTCAGGTTAGGACCAATGGGAGTAGGCATTCTTATTTCGGGGAAAACTAATGTCTTGTTGAACGACTAGCCCTATAGGTTTGGTAGCTACCCTAGAAAAAACAACTTAAAGTAATTCAACGATTTCTTCTATGTGCAACAGATAAGAGAAAGATAAAGGAACCAACCTAGAACTTTTGTTTGATCCCTTGTTTGATCTCTCTCCCCCTTGACCGAGATTGCAACTCCTCTCCGTACTTAACCCTCTTGGAGAGTACCTACACAAGTACAACAACAAAGAACTGCCAAATCATCTTGATCTACTACAACATAAACATTACAAAATCAGATATATAATGAAAAAATGATAACATTCACAATTACACAATCATATGGAAGAAAACTTGAAGAACTTTATTAAATAGAAGGAATAATTACAACCCATTTTTCTGATCCAGCATCATCCTCCTAGCTTCAATCCCTCTTCACCTCATGAAAAGCAAGATCACACGGACAATACAATGCTCTTTCCTCAATTACAAACTATTAGCACTTCCTTGCAATTCACAATCTTCCAACCTTTGGATCTCTTAAATGAGGGATCCATTTATAGATGTGTGCAAGGGTGTGAGTCATCTCTAGGGTTTTGATTAGTGTCATTCCACTTATTACAATTGGTTCCACTTGGAGATTTCTTGGATCTCTTACTCATCCCTGGGCGAATTCAGAGATGCAAGTGGCATAGGAGAAGTTTCTAGAAGATTCCATGAGCAACTACTTAGCAAACTGTCTTGTACGTTTGTCCATCCTTTCCCATCACACTCTATAGAAGGCCTAATCAGTATGCATGACACCTGGGCAGTGTACCACTCAGTATGCATCACACCCTACCAGTGGAGCAGTCAATATGGTTCAGTTTAGGCCATTTCTGGATGGTTTCTTAGGTGGGACTTTTGGGGAATGATGTAATAAGATGACTATGTTATTTTAGGGTATGAAATAAATCTTTTAGGGGTTGATGAGCCCTAGTTTATCGACATATAAGTTTTGGGTTTATGTGCCTATATCTGTCTATAAAAGTTGCCCCCTAAAGCATGAAGTCGTAAATCTTGATGTCGGGTGAAATGCTTTATCATGAGGATCTGAGGTTTCGAACTAGAAGGTGACCTACATAAGTTACAATACAATACATCATCATAATATAATTTTCATGATCTAGCTAAGGCAGGCATTTCCATGCTCAGATTTATAAATTCATTTCATGTACATAGATGAGATAGTCATTTGTAGATGCAGATTGGTGATTCTTCAGATGTAGAGTCATCATCTGTGGTTCAGATGACCATCTGTGCATCACCTTTGTACATTTGATATTTTTATATCCCTGAATATATCACAACCCAGATGGATGAAACTAGATCTGGGGTCTTCAAACTCGTTCAATCTTCACCCAATGTACAAGTCAATCCATGTGAAGAGATGTTCTGAAGTCGAACATGGAAAGACATCGTCTGATTACCAACCAATAATGTGAGTTGTTAATAGACGCGAGAGGAATCACCGATAATGATAATGACCCTCAAGGTACTACAGTATAATTCACGTGGTGTGAATATATGATCCGATGTCGAACACCACACAAAATCTTTCAGTTGAAGGCCATTGATGTCAACCTGTCGCCGGAAGTGAGAAACTTGCCATTGATGCATGCAAGCTTCAAAGCATTGAAAGGGGTGTTTCTAAGTCAACTCCTTGGATAATGAGTTGATATCAACAAGAAATGACTCATCGTAGGAGGGTCTTAATGTATCCCACATCTACAACCTGAAACGAAGCAAATGATTTCTGGAGGTGAAAACGGACTGATGACACAAGGTTCAGGAATGGCGGTCATGAAAAAATTAAGGTTGGAGGTATTGCAGTGGATGAGACATTAGCTAGTTTGTAGTTTCTCAACTGAATGACTTCTCTTGAACATGTCAGTGACACTGAGATGGATTGGTAGCATTAACCCCAATGGATGGTGTGAAAGACCAATGGTGAGATGACTGGTGAACGGAATAACCCAACCCGACTCAATCATGGTGATGGAGTGAAAATGTCATGTTCAAGAGCGACTTGCTACCATAAGCTCTTCAAGTTTTTTCCCTTTTTCCCCAATCATTGTTGACCAATACCTCTTTGTTTTTGTCAAACTTGAGGAGGATAACATATGCTTGTTCTATAATTTTCCCTTCTGGCAAACCTGTCGCTATGTTTTAACAAGTCTAGTGACAGTGAAACTCGGTCTTGTCTAGAATGGACAAGTTCGTCGCTCTTGTTTTAACGAGTTTAATGACAAGGATAACTCGGTCCTTTTCATGTTTAGAGAGTTTGAAAAGGGATGAAAAGAAAATTCCAAGAATTCTTTTTCGTAAAATAATCCCTCAAGTTCGAAAAAGGATAAAATAATACAAAAGGGATGAATTTTCCAATTACTTTAATGAGCCGAAAAAGACAAGCACTCGAACTTTTTCATGAGATAATCCCTCGGGTCCATAAAAGGATAAAATAATACGGGAGGGATGACATTTCCAATCACTTTAAAGAGGTGGAAAGGCCAATTGCTCGAAAATATTTTCATATTTAATGAGTCTAAAAAGGGTTTAAAGGAGACTTGATTTGAGGAATGAGTGGTGTCTAGGGTAGCAACTGGTTCCAGTGAATTTGGAACTTCTCAAAACATGGTGAATTCTGTGAAGAGGCTGGCGAATAAGACCACTCATCACAACTGTTCCTCAAAAAGGGATAAAACAACCAAGTGGAGGCATATGATCGGCCCAAGGGATGGTGGTGATGAGAGGTACACAACCAAGGTTCAAAAGGCTGATAAAATGGCAATCACAAAGGTTATTTAGTTGAAGGTGGATTTAGTTTTTGACAAGCTTGAACCATGGGGGAGCTATGTGTTGGGTTGTGTTATATTTCCCACATAGTTAACAGGGGGTTTGAGGGGTACCTGTAACCAAACTTTATGGGGTTCGAGGCAGCGCCCCGGAAAATTTTGGTTTTGGACCCTATGTTAGGTTGGGCGGACCCACCTATGG
>APFE031545281.1:510256-536096 GCA_000404065.3 Pinus taeda | reverse complement strand
GTTTTCAGGTATTTGCGTGGCACTAGTGATTATGGTTTGTGCTACCAAGGAAGACCAGGATTGGACAGAGTGTTGGATATCCGTGGCTTTGTTGATGCAGACTGGGCTAGAGATCTGGATCAGAGAAGATCTACAGTGGGTATGTGTTTAACCTATTTGGAGGTGCAGTCAGTTGGATGAGTAAGAAACAATCTGTAGTGGCACTATCAACTACAGAGGCAGAATACATGGCAGCCACTAATGCAAGCAAGGAAGCAGTTTGGTTGCAGAGATTGTGTTCAAGTATGGGGTTAGTACAGGGAGCTATAAGGATAGACTGTGACAGCCAAAGTGCAATTTTCTTGGCAAAGAACCCTGCTTATCATCCAAAGACAAAGCACATTAATGTTCAGTATCACTTTGTGAGGGATATGATAGAAGACAAAAAGGTGTTGCTGGTAAAGGTGGACACTTTGAAGAATATTGCAGATGCATTGACAAAATCTGTTAGCTCTGAGAAGTTCTCTTGGTGTAGAGAAACAATGGGTGTTTAAGGGCTAGAAAAATGACTAAGCTCTCCTGTGGGCCCCTGTGGAAAGTAAACAACAAGTGGGAGATTGTGGGTTGTGTTATATTCTTTCCACATAGTTAACATGGGGTTTGAGGGGTACTCGTAACCCCACTTTATGGGGTCCGGGGCAGTGCCCCGGAAAATTTATGGTTTTGGACGCGATGGTTTTCGGTCCATGGTATTTGATGCTTCGGCATGTATAAATATGTATTGTAACATTGAAAGGAACATAATGAAAAATCAAGCTGGTAGTCCCGGTTTTGGGATCCAGTGGGAAATCTCTGTGTATATGTGTTTGATGTGTTATGCTCTCGCATTTTTATTTTTCATATGATTTAGAATTCGTATGCAGGTAATTTCTGTACGGGGTTAAAACCTACACTATGCTTGGTGTCAATTTCATTTTTACTCAAGCTTGAAACAACAAAACTGTGCTTGGAGTGGTGGTGAAAGATGTTCAATTCACTGTTTAGCACATCAGATTCTTTCTTCAATCGTTCAACCTGCTGAATCACTTCATCAAATTGATTAGAAATACATATATATGGATGAAAAAGAACAAAAACTAACATTTTACTTGAAGTACATGAATAATAAACACAAAAAGTAGTTTTACCTTTCACTTTCATCATTTCTTTTCAAATTTGGGATCTTGGAGCTCTGGAGCAATTTCCCCCCTCAAATTTCACCAGTTGATTTCAGGAGATCCTGTGGACCATTTTCCGCGCTGTTATGACCAGGTAGGAGCTATCCTTGAGCTCTTCATTTTCATTCCATCTTTTCTTGATTCTGAGCTAGTTTTTCCACTTTTCTGGGCCCCTGGGGTTTGAAGATTTCGTTCCCCAATCATCACACCTAGGCTATATTGAAAGGTGCGATGCATACTGAGTTGTACACTAGGTAGTCAGTATGCATCTCACCTTGCTCAAAGGTAGGGTGTGACGGGCACAGAAAGGAAACTTTACACAGTGTTTTTTTATCAAATATTTGCCTATTTTTGCTCAAATTTGGATTCTAACTCATCTTTTGTCTGCATTTCAGATATTTGTTGGATCAAGATGGTTCTCACATGGTGTGAATGAGAACATGAAGAGGAGGATATGATTTCTTTACATGACTAGGGCACAGTTGATGCATTAAGAAATTGTGGTTTGCTGAAGTTCTTCCGCATATCCAGCATGAGGCAACATATTAGTTTATTGCAGTATTTTCTCGATGCTTGGGATTCGATTGATCAGGTATTCCAGATCATAAGTAAATCTATTCCTTTGATGGTTGAGGACATTTACTTTCTGACGGTATTGTTGAGGGGTGGTGCCCCTCTTTCACTATTAGGATTTGCTCATGGGGGTGAGTCCATGAAAGATTACATTCATCAGTTCTGTAGGGATGGATCTCAGCCTAGTAGAGATGGTAAGATTAATATCCAGGATGTCACTGATCGGCCCTTGAGGACCATTTTATTTAGCTTTTCTAGATTGGCTGGTAGTGCAGCCTTACATTTGGCAAACAGATCTTACATGCAGTATGCCCTAGAATGCGTGGAACTGAAGGTGTTCAAATGGTGTGAGGCGATACTTCCTGTCATAAAAAAACAACTCTCCAAAGTAAAGAATGGAAGAACCAAGAATTTTGGCTATGGATCCATATTAACTGCTTTTTCTTTGGAGAGGATTCCACTGATGCAGCCTCAAAACATTTCACTGGGATTTCCAGCACCGAGGGAACCACGGATGCAAAGATGGGTTGATATTATGGCCATACATGATGGCCAATCACAGATTTCCTTCTCTGATGCATTTTTCGAGTGGTTCAACTGGCAGGAGATGGTATTTGTGGAGTATCCATATGTCAGGATGGATTTCCGAGGCGACCCAGATTTGGCGTTACCAGCTAGTGAGCAGTGGAGTGCTATAGGTAAAATGATTTGAACACATATTTGTTTTTTAGTTTTTATAATGTTTTTGTGTTTTTATGTTACCAAGACTAATCAAACTTATATGGGTGTGAAGATATTGGACTAGTGCGACCAGTGGCACACCTACGAGCGACAGATGACGCTCCAACAGGAGAGGCTGTAGGGAGGGCCATCCTTCGGGATCTGGACATATTGAAGGCCCTGGTAGTGTTGCAGGATTAGATCGAGGGACTCACTCTCGGCATTCAGGATGTCAGGACCGATGAGTTACCTTTGAGGTTACAACATCATACTACTAGCATGCCGAGTCACTAGACTAGGCTCTTCCACATGATAGCATAGGCGGTGACATGTTATCACCAACATCACTAGTCTAAGATGTTTTTCTACATTCATTTTGAGTTTCTTGGTCAGATGACCGACTTTTCCTTAGACACAAAACATTTTGTAAAAACTATAAACAACTACCTACTTTTGATTTTTGGAGTTTTATTTTGGCTAAGTGATGCAATCCTGATGCAAATGTTGATGTGAAGTCTTTTCTTTACAAACACTGCAAATGTCTATTTAACACATAGTTTGGTAATGAATCAGTCAATGTGTTTAAGTTTTTGGAAATGTGTTGATATTGAATGGAATCGAAATGTCGTTCCAAAATCCTAACTCTTAGGAATATGCGATAAATAGCTAGGTTTTGAATGGAATAAACGCCAGTAAGCTGTAGAATGACGAGTTGTGAATCTAGACTAACAATGAGTCGACATATGCCATGCGAAATAGCATCAGAGAGAATTTCAATCAACACACTATACTCAGTGATGTTGTTCATCGATCAACCAATACATATCCCCCTGAAACTCACTAACTCACCGCTTGGAGCGAAAATGGCCCAGGCTGTAGAAGATAGGTTTTGCGTACTACAACTAGCTCTGTTGGCATACCCAACAAACGGTTCCAAAAAGTCAGACATCTACAACAAATGCGAAGTGGATTACCTAACCAAAATTCAAAATCTAAAGAAAACACGAAAAAATGCAATAAAAGCATATGTACAATGAGTTTACTACACTTAATCAAGCATAGTAACGTTTAAGATACAACTCTTTTCGGGGCTGTGACAGTGGAATCCCATCATAATCAACCAGCTCATAGGCTCCTTTTATCAATACTCATTTAACAATGTAGGGGCCCATCCATAATGGTTCGAATTTACCTGCTCCTAATTTGTCAGAGTCCTGATCATAAAGCAAGACTAGGTCACCTTCTGAGAAGAAACAATGCTTAACATTTTTGTCATATTGTGCCTTGATGCATTTCTTATGTGCTTTGTTATCCAACACAACATCACGATGGGTTTCATCCAGATGGATTAGTTCCAAGAAACGTGCCTCTTCTTTAGAAGTTCCGGGAAGCAGATCAATTGCAAACTTGAGGGATGAGATTTGACACTGAATTGGTAAGACTGCTTCCAGATCATACACCAACTGAAACGGAATAAATCTGATTTCATTTCTCAACGAAGTCTTATATGCCCATAGAGCTGAGTACATGATTAAAAGCCAATTCCATTTGTGGACTCCAATAATTCTCTGCAGCATGTGCTTAAGGACTTTGTTGATCGCCTCAACTTGTCCGTTAGCCTGTGGATAATATGGAGTAGAACTATCATGGGACAGTCCTAATTTGGCAGTCAATTCGATCATCATGTGATTGTGAAAATGCGACTCATGATTTGTGACTATAGCCTGTGGTACACCAAATCTAGAAACTACACGATTGAAAAAGAAAAGAGCAGCTGTTCGCCACTGTTGTTTAATGTAGGCATCTCCTTGGCCTATTTTGTAAAATAGTCAATAGTGACTATAATATACCCATGCCCCCCAGCGAAGGTGGGGTTACATTTCATGAAATCAATGCCCCATTTAGTAAATGGCCCAACAACAACTACTAGGTTCAGTGGTTCAAGTGGTAATCTAGTTTTGCGATCAAAAATCTGACAAGCATGGCAACTTCTGATTGCAATTATGCAATCTTTGAATATGGTTGGCCAAAAGTAACTAGCTCGTAAGATATTTTATGCAGTAGCATAACCAGATAGATGCCCCCCACAAGCACCTGAATGACAATCATTCAGAACTTTTTCAGCCTCATCATGCTTGAGGCACCTTCGTAGAACTGTATCGACACCACGACGATAAAGTGTATAACCAGCAACCAGATATTCCTTGGCTTGGTATCGAGTATGTTGCTTTTTAGAGCGAGAGATGTTAGGCCTAAAAGTTTGGGTTTGGAGATAGACCAATATATCCCCATACCACGAATCACTTGACTATATCAGAAACAGAGTCTCATCCACAATTGATGCTTTGGATGTTAAATCGTTGGATAACAAGGGAAGGTCACAAAGTAACTCTGCAAAGACGAGAGATTTCTTTGATTTGGATTTGGTGAATTCTAGATCAAACTCTTGCAAAATGGTTATCCATTTGGAATATTTGCCCACCAATAATTGACGCAACAAAATATAGGTCATAGGGTTGCAATCTGACACAATGGTAGTTTTGCGAAAGAGAACATCGTGTCGAAATCTCTGTACTACTTGAACGACTATTAAAGCCAACTTTTCAACATAAGAGTACTTGCTTTCTGTATCATTAATATTGCAACTTAAATAATATATAGGATGTTTGATCCCATTATCTTCTTGCACTAAAACCATGGCGATGGTTGTATTTGCAGCGACGAGATATGGGTTGAAGTATTTTTGATAGTCAGGAGCATACATTAATGATGCTTTTATCAGGGAATCTTTTAAAGAATAAAAGGAAGCTTGCACAACCTGATCTTAGTGGAAGGGTATTCCTTTTTTCAAAAGACATATATAACCTTTAGCGAGTTCAGCATAATGTGGAATGAACCTTCTCAAAAAGTTAGCTTTCCCTTGGAGTCTCTGAATCTGAAGTAAATTTGAAGGTGGAGGCATGTCAAGGATTGCCTGAACCTTAAATGGGTCGTGTTGAATTCCATCCTTAGAAACTACAAAACCAAGCAATAAACTAGAACCAACACAAAACACACATTTGTGCAGATTGAGTGGTATCTTGTAGTGTCGGCAATGTAGAGATATGGCTTTCAAATGTTGTGGATGATTAGTCCGTTTTTGCGAATGAGCTGGCATATCATCGAGATATGGTTGATCGATGTGTTTGATGTCATGGAAGGTGTAATTCATCGCCCTCTAAAAAGTTGCCCCTGTGTTCTTCAAACCAAAAGGTAATTTACGATATGCGAATGTGCCCCACGGACATATGAATGCAGTTTTTGACTGGTCCTGTGGGCGGATATTAATTTGATTGTATCTGAAAAATCCATCCATGAATGAAAATATTTTCATCCAGCACATTCATCAATAATCTGGTCGATAAAGGGTGTAGGATAGTTGTCCTTTGGACACGCTTGATTTACATCCCTATAATCGATGCATACTCTAATTGTTCCTTGTTTTTTCATTATAGGAACAATATTCGATACCAAACCAGTGAGAGGAACAAGGTAAATGAAGCCAACATGCAAAATTTTTACAACTTCTGCTTTAATGGCAGCGGCTTTCTTTGGATGGATAGTTCGAAGCCATTGTCGTACTGGTTTGACATCTGGATACATCTTGATTTTATGTTCAACAATTCTTGAGTCAATGCCTAGCATTTCTTCATATGAGCATGCAAAGACATCTCTGAATTTGTGAAAGAGAGCACAATAAATCTCTAGTTTTGATGGAGAACAAGATTTGCCAACGTGAATATTCTCTACAACATTAGGTTTGGTCAAAATATTATTGGCGATAGTTTCTTTAATGTTGGATAGATTTCGCTCGGAATCTACTGTATTCACAGTTTTTAATAAAGAATAAAAAACTGAAGGATGATTGGGGTCTCTTGAATAATCTTCATTGTCATCTCGAAAGTGGGAACGGTGGTGGTAATATTCCCAGGCGTCTCTCCTATCATCATTGATTAGATGATTCCTTCGTTTGTAGAATGTATACGAGACCAAGGATTGTAAAAGGTACCATATTCTAAAGACCTATCTATCCAAACACTCGTCGAGTGTTGATTCGGGTTTGCCGCCTGAGCCCAAAAAATTTATTGCTATAGAGATTTTATGGGGCTTGGTGGCAACACCTTGCGATGATCCTCACTATCAAAATGGTTGGAACTCTTCTTAAACTCAGATGATGTAGAAGAGATCATTTTATAGGTTTCCACTATGGCCATTTCCATGAAACTAGATGGAGGCAGGGGGGGGAAAGTTCCCATTAAGGAAGGATCTTTTAGGAGACCTACTCCAACATTTTGAAGCGATTGAGAACTTCCATGGATCAATGGAATGCTTCCAGTAGCTTATGAACTGTTAGGAAAAAATTCTAGTAGGTCAACGATTGTGATTCCACCTTGGAAGGGAAATACAATCTTTCTAAAATATGTAGACACAACGGCAGCCATAGCATAAATCCAGAGGGCCTTCCTAGTAAGATATTTTAATCAAGGTTTCCATCAATGAACTCTACTTCAATCTCTACTATCTTGTCCCCTAGTTCAACTTGCAAGTTACTTAAAATCCCATACAGAGTGTATGTTCTTCCATCGAATGCTTTTAACGTCGTTGATGATCGTGACAAAGGTGGTGAACGAAGAGTTTTCCAGCAACTCATTGACATAATACAGGTAGATGCCCCCTCATCAATTATGGTTCGATGAACATTTTTATTGAGGGATTTTACCTATATAAGGAAAGTGAGTTGGGTTGGTAACTGAGGTGTATATCCTTTATGATTAAAGGCCATGAGATTGGAATCCATTGGATCAATCCCACCTATTGCTGATAACAAAGCCTGCTTTTGGGAGGGACAATTTTGCAATACCTCTAGTGTCGACATAGCGGATGGCGATTGAGCTAGATCCTCCACTATATTATAATTCTGAGCAGCTCAAGCATGAGGATTAAATGTCGATTTATGTATGAATCCCTTGGCGACTTTATAGTTAATTCATGAATAATGGGTGGAACAAATTATGGCGAAGTCGTTGTCAAACCACTAGGTTGATCTGTAGTCTGGTTGTATGACGAAGGTTGATTCCCGTAATAGTTATTCCTTGTCGATATCAAAGCATTATTTTTCTTGTTTGAGATGGATAATATAAGAACTTGGGATGTGGAAGCATAATCGATAGCAACCAGATTAGTTTCTGGGTTTGGAAATGGATTAGTCAACGCCGCTAAGGTATTTGAAGCCTTCAAAAGTTTTGAAATCTTAAGTCGAAGTGGACAATCCCTTGTATAATGCTCCTCGTTACATATCAAACATGGAAAATGAGGAGGTTTCTTTGGCCCAGTAGGGTTCTCAGATGATTTTTCAGGAGTGGAATTCTCTTGTTTCTTCTTATTATTTTTTCCTTTTTTCTTGCCCCTTGGTTGCTTTGGATTCTTGCCCTTGTCGGATGACACGAAATTAATCTCTGAGGCAAGAGGTTTGTCATTTGCATTCTGACTAGAAACAACAAGAGCTTTACCAGATGGAGCCCTTGCGGTTTGCATGCTTGAGGCACTAATCACGCCGTCACCGACTTGAGAGTCCCTATTTGATTTAGGATGAGGTGGAATGGAAAATTTTGGTATAGAAATGTCAGGAATTTTGTCCTAGAGTGTGCTAGACTGAGTATAGATCAAGTCTAAATATTAGGCACGAGCAATGACTTTCTCTTTAGTGGCAACTCATTTCACCACGTCCTTAGTGATAGATGGCAATAAGGACTTAATAAACCACTTAGCTTGAAGCTAATTAGGAACATATGTCTTTACCATTTGACGACGACGTCGCCACTCATGAATATGATCAGATATGTGAGTGGTCGTGGTTTGTTTAAAGTTGGTAAGGAGTTTTGTTCCCGTTTTGTAGTTGATGGGTAGCTGAAAGTGGGTTAGAAAAGTAGTGGTGAGGGTGCTGAAGTTATCAAACAAAGCTCTAGGCAATTCAATATACCATTTCACTGCTAGACCAGTGAGCGTTCTTTGAAAAAGGCAAAGCCTAATCAAATCATCATTCAAGGTGTTAGATGAGCACCATAAATGAAAATTCATTACATGATTTGATGGATCTTCACCTGGATTTCCATTGAATTTAGGAATATCAGAGGGAAGTTTATGAGGAATCGCTGGCCACCAAGGGGCATATGCAATTGGATCATTCATCAGCCGGTTCAAATCTGGTAATTCTAGAGTTGGTACAAAGGGTAACTGCTGATTCAGGTTAGGTGAAGCGTACCGAGGATAAGATGGAATCACCGGAGCAGTAGGTCTTTACATACCAGCATAATGTATCTGATGCTAGTAACTTTGATAAAGTTGTTGGACATAACCAGTATAGTGTGGTTCTTGAGAACCATTTTGAAAATGCGGTTGTCCATTACCTACAAAGCCTTGTTTCTCAGGTCCTCGGTAGGCTTGATATTGACCAAATCTAGTTTGAGCTTGTAAACCAAGTCCAAATGGAGGTTGGGTTTGCTGGAATTGTGGTTGTTGGTATTATACTAGCCATGGTTGTTGGACCATGTGTTATTTCCCAACATTGGAAGATTGAACAAGATGCAGATTGACAATACCCGTTTGTGCTTGAGTCGTTCTAGATAAGGAATCACTAACCTAAGGTTGCGATTGAGTCATAGAGACAAGTGGATTTTGTATCACAACTTGAGAGATTTGAGGTTGAGACACAACAGGCTATGCTTGTGTTTGCGACACAGCCATAATAGTAGGTGTAGTGGGAATATTCAACACTGGCTGGATTAGTTGCATTGAATATACAACCATTGGTTGTTGGGGCAATATTGGTATCCAACCACTAGATGTAATTCCAATTTGACTTGAATTTTGTTGGAAACTCTCATATGGTTATTCCCCAGGAGGAAACAATGAAAAAGCGTATTTCCCTTCATATGGCAGTAGTCTAGTGTTTAAAGGATATATCGTTCTTTGAAAATTGGTCTGCCCAAATTGATACTGGCATGCAGGATCAAAATTCTGAGTTTCAACATAAGAAATACCAGATGAGACTCTGAATGAAAAAATAAGAGCATACCATGTTACTGAAGCAGCCCCTGAGTGGACTCCAGCTAATGATTGATAACTAGATGGAATAGATGGTATACCAGCAAACATTGTAGGAATGGTAGCAGGAAGTTCTGCCATAGCTGCATCAGATGACACATTCATAGATTTTGATGGTTTCTCAGACATGTTTAGTCTATCCAACAAATTTCCTAGCGATTCGATAGGAACTTGCGATGAAGGAGGATTAAAAGAGCTAAACTTAGGAGTAGAAGGATACAAATGAATCCCAGTTCCAAAATGTAACAGGGTACTAGATGGAGGATCCTCTACTATCTCCTCTATAACAATTAGACCAGGTGGAAGAGGAAGACCATCAGGTCTATAAAATATTTCTGGAGCCGAAGAAGGTATAGCTTCTGCAGTGACAGATACTGGAGGGGTGACACCTTCTGAATTCTAAAACTCAACTTCCAGATGTTCAGGTAAGTGAACTTCAGTCTTAAAGGGAGGTTCTTGAACAACTACTGGCTCAAATGTAGTCTCAGTTTGAATTGAGATGGGTTCTGGATCAACTCTAGATGGACTTGTTTCAAGTATAGAAGTGTCTACTGTTACAGTAGGATCAGTTCTAATGTCCTCTTGTAACTTCAGAACTTCTTCTCTAAAGGCAGATGTACCAGAAATGATCAGAGTAACTGTAGTCTCTGATGATGTTGAAACAAAAGTTTCAAATAAACTAGATGAATTGGACTGAGTTAAACGAGACTGTTTTGTATGGATTGGCTTCGCTTCTGGAGTCAAAGACAGTTGACTCGCTAGTCTCTGCGAAAAACGGGGTTTTGATTGAATTTCTTCCACGATTGCGGATTACTTGATCAACTCAAAATTAAGGGGAAAATGATGTTATTCCAAATTCAATTAATTTTAATGATGCTTTGACACAAATTTTCTTTTTCAGTTTTTAAGAGTCGAGAAAAGGCTAAAGATGACTCTAGTCTCCTTTGATTTTTAATGAGACTGAAGTGACAAGTGCTCAAATGGACCTTTTCTTTTAAAGAGTAAAAAAGGAACGAAAGTGATTGCTCTGGGAACTCTAGACAGAGGGATTACCAAACCAATCGCAAAACTGCAATATACACCTTGGTGATAAATTAAAGAGAAATTACCAAGGACTTATGTACGACAGTCAATCTTCTCGAATGTTGTGTTCAGTGCAATGCGATCAATAAGGCGACAGACTCGGCTTCCTATGGATATAGGATATAAGCCTATTGTGGTCTTCCAATATATACGCGATGGTACGGGGAGCACAAGTCCATGCTAGCACTTGTCGTATCAAGGAGGAGGAATCACCCAACCTTCAATGAAAATGATAGTTACTAGTTTTAATGATGTCGAAACACGTCTCTAGCCTAGACCTCTAGATGTGTTGCTTAAGTTCCAAATTGTTGTTAGGTTCATTGAAATTTATTTTAGAGTTGATCTTGTTTAAAGTTTTCCTTTCAATGGTTCACCATGTGATGTTCATTTTGAAATTCCTAAAATGAAATCTACAATGATAAACAATCTTTGTTTATTTTTAGCAATGAAAATCCCAGCTACTAGGGAAAGAAGATTACAATTCTTTCAAACAAAGAGCAAATAGCACACACTAGTGCATTTTCCTAAATTATTTTTTGCACACAAACTACAAAATGCTAAATGCAAATGCATGTATTTGTTTTCATTCCCCTTAATGTGAAAAATACCAAAAAGTAAAACTAGATGTAGCAAAGATCTAAAATATTTTACTCAAAGCGACATTTTCGACAATTTCTTTTTCAAAAGAGAAAGGAAGACTAAATGACACTTTTCAATTTTGAATAAAAACTCTTTCGACACTTTGAATTAAAAAAAATCAAATCAAATACATGACGAAAAGTAGAATTGACTATCTAGGGAAGGAAGAATCCATGACACTTCTCTTTTCGACACAAAACGATAATTACGAAACTTTTTGTATCAAAGCGACAGATCAATTTAAGAAAATTTTTGACAAAGGATTGTAAATGATGAAAAAATACATAAAAACATTCAGTAATCCTAATCTAAAGGAGGCTGATCCATGTGATGCAAGTAGGATTTAGTAAGGAGGTACTGTTCATAAGCAACAAAAACAACTAAACAAAACTGAAAACAACGTAAAAAACCCCCAATTTCTAGAATGGAAAAAGGTTCAGTCAGTCATCACACCTGGGCTTCACAAAAATAGGGATGCATCGCACTTACTACACTTAGGAAGTGCGATGCATACTGGGTTATAGTGACAGACAGTGCGATGGGCCAAGGAGCACAATTGAAGTGGGGTTTGGCTTAGATGTCCAGCTGTTTTCAGTGGGTTAAGCTGAGCTTTGATGGACAGTAAAGAGAAAAGTATTAAGGAATGTCTTTAGAGGTTACTGAGCTACCAAAAGGGCATCTAGAATGCTTGTAAGTCAAATTTTTAATTCATAAACTAAACCAGAGATTGATTGAAGTAGCATTAATCTATTACGCAATTGTAGGGAAAGAGCAGTTCGAAGGCTACCTGGCTAACTTCAGGTTTTGTCTATAGTTTATAAAACAAACAATAACAACAAAAAAACATCTGTTCTTCCCCAGCGGAGTCACCAATTTGTTTCAGGGAAAACTAGTGTCTTGAAGAATGACTAGCCCTCTAGGTTTGGCAGCTACCCTATAAAAAACATCTTAAAGTAATTCAACGATTTCTTCTATGTGAAACAGATAAGAGAAAGATAAAGGAACCAACCTGGAACTTCTTCTTAATCCCTTGTTTGATCTCTCTCCCCCTTGACTGAGCTTGGAACTCCTCTCTATACTTAACCTGCTTGGAGAGTACCTGCATAAGCACAACAACAAAGAACTGTCAAAGCATCTTGATCTACTACAACATAAACATTACATAATCAAATATATAATGAACAAATGGTAGCATTCACAAATGATAACATTCACAATTGCATAATCATATGGAAGAAAACTTGATGAACTTTATTATATAGAAGGGAGAGTTACAACCCCATTGTCCGATCCAGCACCATCCTCCTAGCTTCAATCCCTATTCACCTCATTAAATAACAAGATCACACCAACAATACAATGCTCTTTCCTCAATTACAAACTATCAACACTTCCTTGCAATTCACAATCTTCCAGCCTCTGGATCTCTTAGATGAGGGATCCATTTATAGATGTGTGCAAGGGTGTGAGTCATCTTTGGGGTTTTAATTAGTGTCATTCCACTTGTTACATTTGGTTCCACTTGGAGATTTCTTGGATCTCTTACTCATCCCTAGGTGAATTCAGAGAGGCAAGTGGCATAGGAGAAGTTTCTAGAAGATTCCATGAGCAACCACCTTGCAAATTGTCTTGGAAATTTGTCCATCCTTGCCCATCACACACTATAGAAGGCCTAATCAGTATGAATCACACCTGTGCAGTGTACCACTCAGTATGCATTGCATCCTGCCAGTGGAGTAGTCAGTATGGTTCAGCTTAGGCCATTTTTGGATGGTTTCTCATGTGGAACTTTTGGGGAATGATGTAATTAGATGACTATGTTCTTTTAGGGTATGAAACAACTCTTTTAGGGGTTGATGAGCCCTATTTTATCAACATATAAGTTTGGTGTTGATGTGCCCAAATATGTCTATAACAATCCCATATGCCACCATGGTAATGCTTCATCATTTAAACATAGTTGTTGACTTTCTAGTGAGCTTAAAAATCCTTCAACAATTCCATGTAAAAGAGAACCCGAGCATGGCAAAGACCTGATTCAGAGGGGGTTCGGCTTCAACCCAGTGTGTGCAATACTCTTTGGGGCTACCTGACCCATCTAGTGCTCAGTACTGGTAACTGATTACCAAGGAGCTAAAGATTCGAATGCTCACGTGGTTAGTGACCAAATATAGGGCATCCTTCCCTATAGGTGACGACGCAGGAAAAACTCAACCATCATTAATATTACCTTGGTTGATTCCTTGGTTGCTGGAAGGCGTCACCATTTATTTTGGAATGTTTCCGTAGGACCCATCTGAGGTTTTCTCTACAAGGCCTAGTTACTTTGAGAGTGGACAGGACAATTAGGTCTTCATAGGACTATTTATCATACGCAACAAACAAAAACCATTTTTTTTGTTTTCTTGGTTACATAGTTAATTAAAGGAAAGTAAAAAACTGATATTTTGCTTTTCTTTATGTATGTGATCTAATTGCATTGTATATATTATATATATATATATATAATATAAATATATATATAATAATATTAATAATATATATATATGTATATATATATTGTATACTATATATGTATATATAAATGATATATATATATATTATATATGTATATATATTATATATATATATATATTAATATAATTTATATATATATATGTATATTGCTATATATAGTATATATATGATATGTATATATTATATTATATATTATTGTATGTATATATATATATACCTATATATGTATACATTATATTATATATATATATATATATGTATAATATATATATTATATATATATATGTAATAAAATAATATTATAATATATATAATATAGTATATATATTATATAGATATATACTATATATATATATATCTATATATATATATCTCTCCCATCACAAAATCAAAGTAGTGCATAATCTAAATTGACACGATAAGGCCCCCCACGACTCCTCGTTGATCTAGGTGTTTCTCAAACATCCCCCCATTACCAGGAAATGTATTAGGACTCTCACTGTTTAGGTGGATAAGACATCATTCAACCACCATTATTGGATCTTACTTTATTGGTGCAAACTTTCTTGGATATCCTCCATGGAAAGGGACACCCTTCACCACTCTTGAAGGATCCGCGCATGCTAACCCCTTCAGGAGTGCACACACTTCTCCTCCAGCTAGTCCTCAAGCTACCCACTAGGGTAATCCTCCCATGACATCCCCACAGAGGACTCCACTACACAAAGATTTCTAGAATTTCTTTGCGATGGAAGGGAATGCACAAATCCCATTTTTAGCATCATTAAATCTCCTAGATTTAAGAAAGCTCACAAATGACCCGATCGAACATGGCCAAAATTGGCCAACTATGCCAAATCCCTTTAGATATTCCAAAATTTGAGGGAAAGCAGGGCGAAGACCCAGGGAATCATGTCATGACATTTCACCTCTGGTGTTCATCTAACATTATCATAGAAGATACTATTAGATTAATGCTATTTCAATGCACCCTAATAGGCCCCGCCCCAAAGTGGTATATAGACCAACCCTTTGCATCTCACGGAACCTTTAGCTCATTAGATAAAGCATTCCTTTCTTTCTTCCAACTCCCAATTTGCCATGATTTTGGGTTGGAGCTTCTAAAAAATTTCAAACAAACACAACCTACGCACATATCAGACCATATCCACAAATGCAGAAACATCACAGCTTGTGCATAACTGATTTTGAAGATAAAGTCCTCCTAGACATTTTCTTGAGATCCCTCACCTCCAAAATATTAAAGGACATGGCTAAAACATTCCTATAAAGCGAGGAAGAAGCCATCATTAAAGCCAAACAACTAGAGTTGATGTACAACCAATCGAGGTACATTTACCACATACTCCTAGACACTCTGCGCCTACAATCTCATCAAGAAATATCATGCACATCCAACACTACTGATGGAATAATTGGGGCCCTATCCTAAGGACATCACAACAATAGGATCCAATACCCTGTGTATCCAATGAATGGCCCATCTAACGATGCGATGCCACCATTACAAAATATTGGGTATTATAATGGTCAACCTATACCTATGCAGAATATAGGCAATAGGTTAACCAACACCAGGCCCCCCAAGGAGGCTCATATCATCCCCCACAGGGAAATCAATACTCCTCCTGGAGTATGGATAAAACATCTGCTCCCATGAACCAATACATTAACCAGGTATAGGAGAACTAATATTCTCCTTTCCCAACACTGCAATAGAATATACCACCAAAGAAAAACAATGCATGGGTAAACCTAGTGCAACCATCTATTGCTTCATTGCATCAATAAGAAAAACAACCGAATTCAGTGAATTATTCTAACAGTGCTAGGAAAAAACCAAAAAATAAGCTAAAGGAAGAGCCCGTGAGGGGAGGTAGCAATCAATAGCAAACTCCAAAGGCACCAAGAAGGGACAACCCCAACCGGAACCAAAACTAGGGTACAACCAACACATGGGGGATTCACTCAATGAACCTATGAGATATCATGCGCATTCATGGCATACAAAACAATACCCCTAATTTCACTACATATTGGAAAATACCTATAAGAATCACATTATTAAATCCCCTAACAATACAAACCCAATAAAACTTCCCAATTTAAAAGACTCCTAGTTTCACTAGATATTGTAGGTATCAATCTTTTCATTAACATTTTTTATGCCCCTTTATATTCTTTCACTAACTTTGAGCTCCATTTTTTATACTTTCATATAAAAACCCTTTACCCCATATATATCCCCCAATATATTATTTCATTTTTTCTTCAATATATATCCTTCAATATGAATGCATGTGGTATGGTATTGCTCCCCCAGTGAAGCCCCTATAGGCCAATAACAACTCGCAGAAACAGGGCACGAACACTAGTCTCCAGACTAATCATGCATGCGCCATTTGCGGGGAGTACAACCATTACAACCATCATTGTCCTCAACTTCCCGATTTAAAAAGGATACAAGAGCCTGATTATCTTTTGTATTAAAAGGTATCACCGCATTGGACCCCAGTTCGTAATGGGGTGTCAAAGCTGCCTGTAAAATATACGCTGCAGGGGGGGTCTAGAGGGGGTTTCCCTCGAAGCTTAAAATAGATGTAAAATTGCCTTGTAAAATGTTGTAATTTTGTAGTCAATCTCATCCATTCATTAGGCGGAGATCTAATGGTAGAAGTTGTCTTTAATTTAGGGTTTTATTCCCTAGAAGGCAACCCCTCGCTATATGTGAGAGAATTGTATTGCGTCTATGTACATCTGTATTCTGAGTGAGAAAGAGAGAGGAGATTGTGTGACAACAAAGAGGGAATTACAATGGATCTATTGTAGGTTGTATATCTTCACTTTGTTGGATAATATAAGAGGAAGGACTGGCTATTTCTTGGTGGACATAGCCCAAATTGGGTAAACCACGTATATCTATGTATCTCTTGTTTTATGTGTTTTCTATGTTTGTATTTTTTCAATATATTTTATGTGTTTTGTTGCTCTGCAATATATAATTTTCTAACAAGTAGGGGGAAAAGTGGCCAACTAACTGTAGTCGTGTAGGAACCCTTTCCCCATCAGGGAATTGTTAACACCCCACAACAAACTTCCCAACTCACCCATCTGCAGGGAACATCAACAATACTCCTAACCATGATATCTTCATGACAGGAGAGGACATCCTCTTGTAAATGAGGAATTGTACTTATGAGGCTCCACTAGATCCAAGTCTGTCCACCTCATCTAAGACTATACCTATCGGACCATTGACCATTATGCGACCTCCCATAGATGTCATGCCAAAAATGGTTAAGGACCTTTATGATGTGGAGGGATTAATTCAAGAACTTCCCATAGTTACAGCATAGCCGATTACTTGGCTCAGTCACCGTCAACTATGTAAGCGCTTGAAGTCCTACAGACACTCCCAACCCAACAGAAAGCCCTACTTTCTACTTTATGCGTGATCGACCCATCTCATTCTTGCCTGATGGTCTTTGACTTGGACAAAGCTACTCCTTGACTACCCTCAACCATCGCTTTCCAAATCCCTATCTCAGTCCAGAATATCAATATCCATCATTGCATCGTCGACGAAGGGGCTTCCACATGCATAATGTCCAAATCTATTTGGAAAAAATTAGGATCCCATGAACTTAAGCCTTGTAATTGTTGATAAATGGCAACAAGAAATTCCAGTTTAATTTGTTCTTGAATTAAATTCGAATTCTATTCTCATAGAAAATTAAAATAGTTAAATTAAGTTTATTAAACTTGCTTAACTTAGCAAATTCAAGTTGGAAGTCTTTTGGAAGTCATGTATATGTTCTCCCTACTTTGTAGGAGTCCAATGTGAGTTAATTATTAGTTGTAAAATAGAAGACTCAGTTTCATGAGTCGGTTCAGTTAAATTAGTTCTCAAACTGACTGAGAGAACTAATAGTGGGTTAATAGTTAGTGGTGACATTAATGAACTCCACCAGTGCTACTCTAGCTAACTAAATATTTACTCATCAGAAACTCATGCATGTCAATTTTGAGAAAGACCCAATTGAGACTAGAGTGCAGGGAAAATGTACTATTTGTTTTAGAATTTTCTGAGTTGCACTGATATTGCATGCATTCAAGAACTGATCCTTGAGGGATTGTGCTATTTTTAGAGGCTTTATTTCCCTTTAAATACAAGCTATCCTTCATAGGAATTACACATTGGAATATAGACTTGGAGAGCTTATGAAGAGGCTAAGCTTTGGCATTGAGCTTGCTTATGAGTTGGAGATTGAATTTGCTGAGTGCTGGGATTATTCTAGAGAGAACAAAAATTGTAATTTCATCTTGATTTTCCGTATTGATACAAAACCGATAGTGGGATTTTTAGTTGTGGCTTTCCCCATATATTTATTGTGTTATGTGCCTTTGATTCTCTTCCTCTATTGATTATTTTTTTCTCGATGTTTATGGGTTTCCGCTGTAAATAGTAGAAGTATATTCTTGTCTCTTGCTTTAGAAAATTGCATTAGCTTGTGAATATATGGGATTTTCTACATGGTATCAAAGCAAGATTTTTTTTGGGCTGAGAGTTTGCAGAGAAGATCTAATAATTTATGTGCAACATTTTTAGAAACAAATTGCATATTTGGATTCCTTGGGAAACAATACCCAAATTCTTTTTTTTTTTTGGCCGAATTGGAGTTCGGATGAGGGAGATATTGCTTATTTAAATCATCTCTCTAGAGGAGATTTCAAAGTTTTGAGTTCTAGGTTACAGGTGAAAGTCAAATTTGCATACATACTTCAAGATAGATAGATGGAATTCCATGGGTTGAGGCTTGAGTATGCTTTGGAAGGAAACTTGAATTTTATAGTCTAGAGGGACAGGATGGAGGATGTGCTAGAAGATAATGGCTTGAAGGAATTCATTGATCAATAAGTCCCCAAGACAACAACTACAGATGCACAGAACTTGACCAAATGGAAGAAGTGTGTGGTGAAGGCAAGGTGGATAATCCTTGAGGGAGTTTGAGACCACATTGTCTCGAGTCTCCATGGCAAGGAACCTCCACATGCTATGTGGAAAACATTGATGGACTTGTATTAGAATAGCAGTGATCAAAGAAAGTTGGCATTGAAGGATAAACTTCGTAAAATCAAAATGGAGAAAGGAAAGACAATTCCAAAGTACTTGACCAAGTTCACTCAGTGTCAAGATGAACTTGGAAGTGTTGGAATCATGATTACCAAGGAGGATATGGTGAGCCTTTCTCTTCTTGGACTCCCAAATAGTTGGCATCGTTATCAGGACTTTGTCAATGGTTGGGAGAAGCTACCAGATTGGGAACAACTATGGTTAGATTTGATGCAAGATGAGATCAGGAGGAACACCAGGGATGGATCTTCATCAAAGACTGATGATGAAGAGAATTGTGCCTTAGGGATTAAGGCAAGGAAGGGGAAAGGTAAAAAAATTTGTTCCAAATTAGATTCTTATCGTGGAGGTAAGAAAAAGGACACAACGAAAGTTAAATTCTTTCATTGTCACAATATGGGTCACTTTGCTACAAATTTTCCATTGAAGAAGTCCAAGGAGAAGTCGTCAGGAGGAGCAATGGGTGAGGGTTTGGCCTCCCAATTCGAATTGGCCTTTTCCCTCATTGCATGCATGGTGTCTTCAATGATGGGAAGTGTCTAGTACTTAAACAATGGAGCTTCATTCTGCATGACCGGCGACAAAGAGTTATTCAGTGAAAACGAGGAGAAAGATCTCAATATGCATATCAAGATGGGTGATGATGGTAAGTATAGTGTTACTAGTGTAGGCACTATTACTTTTCAAAGGGAGCATGTGGCTCCACTCACCTTGAAGAATGTCATGCATGTACTCTGACGGATGAATAACATGGTATCTATTACCATGCTTAAGGATAGAGGCTATGATGTGATCTTTTCAAAAGGAAAGGCATTCCTTTAACACATAGCCATGGGTCAAGTAAAGAAGATAGGGATTCGAGCTTAGAATCTCTATAAGATAGAGGTAGAGGATTGTGTTGCTTTGAGTTCAAAAGTGGAAAATATGATGGGCCGAGATGTCGGCGAGTTGTGGCATAGGGGATTGGACCACTTGCATCATGGGGCTTTGAAGATATTACAGAAAATCACTACCGGTCTTCCCAAAGGTACACTTGAGCAAGTTGATACATGCAAGGGTCGTACTTTGGGAGAATACACCAAGTCTTCCTTTGGAGATAGAGACAATCGAGTAGAGTCTATTCTAGAGAGAGCCCATTCAGATGTGTCTAGACCATTCTCGACAACATCCATGGCCAAACACAGGTATTATGTTGTATTTATTGATGACTATTGACGTAAATGTTGGGTATTTTTAATGCAAAAAAGGATCAAACTTTCACAAAGTTTTGTGAGTTCAAAGCATTGGTAGAGAAAGAGTTTAGCAAGAAGGTTAAAGCTCTACAGAGTGATAATGGTGGTGAGTATGTCTCCAATGAGTTTAAGAAATTTTGTGTAGTGAAAGGGATTAAACGAGAGTTGACGGCACCCCATAATCCTCAATAGAATGGGGTTGTCGAGAGGAAGAACAAGAGCATAATAGGGGTAGCAAGGGTGATGTTGCATGATCAGGGCCCACCACTACACTTGTGGAATGAGGCATGCAACATAACAATTTATGTTCAGAATTGTAGCCCACATCGGATACTTGAGATGAAGACACCAAAGGAGGCTTATTCCAGTAAGAGCCCAGATGTTGATCAATTCAGGATTTTTGGGTCATCGGTTTATTTCCATGTGACCAAAGATGCACGAAAGAAGCTTGAACCAACAACAAAGTTGGGGATCTTTGTGGGGTACACTGATACACCCCACAATTATCAGGTATACATACCAACCATCCAGATGACAATGGTTCGCAGGGATATCAGGTTCGATGAGGAGAAGGCCATGTGAGTATCCCTTGAGAGGGAGCTTGAGCTACATGTGGATGAGGAGCTTTTAGCTCCTAAGGTTGAGGGGCATCATATTGATGTGCAACAACCACATGTAGAGGTGTAGAGAGTGGAAACATCCACTCAGGTAGAGTCTTTTAGACAGGGAAGAATGCATAGTAAAGAGGTTAACAAATTGTTGGATGATGCATGGGAGAATGTGGGAGCACCCTCTTCTCAGCGTAGACAGAGGAGGTCACCAGAGAGGTACACTGGATACATGGAATTTATGGGTGCATGTGTTGTGATAGAGCCATATTCCTTTCAGGAAGCAATGCAACAATCGGTTTGGGTTAATGCAATGGTGGAGGAGTATGACTCCATAGCTCGAAATAATGTTTGGGATGTGGTACTGAGACTGGAGGACAAGTCAGTTGTGAGCTCCCGTTGGCTTTACAAGGTAAAGCAAGCTGCAGATGGTAGTGTGGAGAAGCATAAGGCTAGATTTGTGGCCCGTCGATTTCCATAGGTAGAGGGGATTGACTATGATGAGACCTTTGCTCCTGTTGCAAGGTATTCATCAATCAGATTTATTTTTCGCACTATCAACACAGATGGGTTGGAAGATCCACTAGATGTATGTGAAGACTGCCTTCCTCAATGTCATGATTTACAAAGAGGTGTACATAGAGCAACATGAAGGTTTTGAAACCTTGGACCGTGGTACAGATGGATAGAGGGAGTGAAGCTTCAAGGCTTCATCGATGTAGATTGGGTAGGGAGTCCATTTGACATGAAGAGCACATCAGGATGAATATTTAGTATTGGGCCAATGACAGTTTCTTAGTACAATAGGAAACGTAGATTCGTTGCACTCAGTTCGGCAGAGGCATAGTACATGGCTACAAGTCAAGCAACATGTGAGGCTATCTAGATGAGGAAGATCCTGGTTGGTTTGTTTGGTCAACAGATGGATCTGAAAGTGATTTATTGTGATAATCAGAGTTATATCAAACTCTCTGAAAATTTATTCTTTCATGATCAATCCAAGCATATTGATATCTGGTATCAACATCTCAGAGATTGTGTATTGAGGCGGATCATGTTGTTAGATTAAATTCCCATGGAGGAGCAAGATGATGACATCTTGACAAAGGCATTATCAAGATGTAAAGTTGAGTTTTACAGAGGCAAGATCGGGGTAGTTGATAATCACTTTCTTGTTGAGAGGGAGTGTTGAGAAATGGAAACAAGAAATTCTAGTTTAATTTGTCCTTGAATTAAACTATGAATTAAATTCAAATTCTATCCTCATAGAAACTTAAAATAATTAAATTAAGTTGATTAAACTTACTTAACTTAGGAAATTCAAGTTGGAAGTATTTTGGAAGTCATGTATATGTTCTCCCTACTCTGTAGCAGTCCAATGTAAGTTATTTGTGAGTTGTAAAATAGAAGACTCAGTTTCATGAGTCAGTTTAGTTAAATTAGTTCTCAGACTGATTGAGAGAACTAATAGTGAGTTTGCAGTCAATGGTGACACTAATGAATTTTAACAATGCTACTCTAGTTAACTAAATATTTACTCATCAAAACTCATGCATGTCGATTCTGAGAAATACCTAGTTGAGACTAAAGTGCAGGGACAATGTATTATTTGGTTTAGATTTGTTTGAGTTGCACTGATAGTGCATGCCTTTAGGAATAGATCCTTGAGGGATTGTGTTATTTTTTGACGCTTTATTTCCCTTTAAAAACAAGCTATCCCTCATAGGAATTACACATTGGAATAGAGACTTGGAGAGCTTGTGAAGAGGCTAAGCTTTGGCCTTGAGCTTTCTTATGAGTTGGAGATTGAATTTGTTGAGTGTTGGGATTTTTATAGAGAGAACAAGCATAGTAATTTCATCTTGATTTTCCTAATTAATACAAAACAGATAATGGGGTTTTTAGCTATGGATTTCCTTGGATATTTATTGTGTTATGTGCCTTTGATTCTCTTCCTCTATTGATTATTTTTTTCTCGATGTATATGGGCTTCTGTTGTAAAGAGTAGAAGTAGATTCTTGTCTCTTGCTTTATCAAATTGCATTATCTTGTGAATATACATGATTTTATACATTGAAATAATGCTTAGAGTGTACGATGGGTGCCCTTCTACTCCCATTGGTCTATACCCTGGCGTTCCAGTTAAGTTGGCTGGAAAAACTGTGTTAATAGAAATTGAAGTACCCGATGCCCAGTTGGATTAACAATCCTCCTAGGCCAAAGCTATATGTATGAAATTCTCATAGTCACCTCATTAGTGTTAAAACTCATGTTGTTCCTCCATGAGGGGAAGGTCATTACCATTCATCAACTCACATCTATGAGAAGACAACTTCACCCACACCAAATGGCATGTTTCCCTTAGTATCCCAGGAAGTGGCTCCCTTAGTATCCCAGGAAGTGGTCACTATTTACACTTAGCTCAACCCAGGCTAGTTAAAGCCACCAAGCTTCTTAGGAAAATTCCTAGGAGATCCTTGGATAATATAAGAGCTTTTCCCAAATACTGGAGTACCAGTTTTCATGATGACTTCATAAAACACTGCCTAAACACCAAAATCAGTTTCAGACACCTCAATGCCTGCAACCGAAGAAGTCAGGTATTTACCTCCTACAATCATGCAAACCCTTTCCTTATGCCCCCTAATTGGGTTCATCTCACACCAAGCCATGGTAATCCTTACATTACCAAATATGACTCTCGCAATACCAGTTTGGTACCTAATCCCCATGACTGTGTTAGCTGAGTCAAGACGCATGTAGGAAGGGAGCTTCCCTGTACCTCCATTGTAGAGGAGCACCCTTACTCAAAACCTTCCAACACCTACCACAACTGGAGCCTCCAGAAAAGAGAAGAAAAAGTGGTAAAAAAGGAGAAGCTTCCGAATCCATGCAACCTTGCGCATTATGTGAGGAATTCGAACACCCAACTCATATATGTCCCGAAATAGACAAATTAAAAACAATAATGAATGCTTCCAACACATTGGTGGCCTTATCTCCACCAAAAGGAGCGAAATTTGTACCTTTACGTAACAAGGAAGTATGCACCAATGATGTGTGCCCCATATGCCATAAATATGGACACTACACTCACCATTTTCCAAATATCCCTGAACTCCAAATGATGCTAAAGGTCTCATCCAAACCATTAATAATGAGCCCATAACACCAACCCCATATCCACAAAATGAAAAATGCCAAAACATCTACTACATACAGGAAGAGGCACCATCTAGCTATGCACTCGCCTACAGCACACGAAGACAGAATAAGCCATATTTTCACCCCTCCACTTTACCATGTGCTATATGTGATGAACCTACCCATCCAGTAGATAGGTGCCCAAAATTATGGACACACTACCAAGTCTAACCCAACACCCTCAATGACCCAAGAAAGAGGTCTAGGCTTCAATACCATGTATGCACTATATGCAGGGAGAACCATCATAGAAGGAGGTGCCCTCACCTTCCTCAATTCCGCAAAACAATGAATTTCATACATAACTTCGTAAAGGCAAATCCCTATCTACTGGACTTTGATATGGAATCCATAAAACCCACCTCCCCACCCGGAAAAGAAGGACCCCTAGATGTCCTATGTTTTTTTCGAGGAGAAAGATGGCTAGGCCCCCACCATTTCACCTCCCATCACCATCACTAGGCCAGACCAGTCGAAAAGAAATAAAAAACACCTACAAAAGAAATTCACCCATTACATGTGCATTATGCGATAAACCCAATAATTTGATCAATAAATGCTGCGAACTAATTAGATTCAATGATATCTTCTGCCTTGTAGTCCAGATCCCCTATAAGCACCTCTCAAACCAAGAAAAATCTACGCGGTGTTATTGCCGCATATGCTCTCAATTCCACCACAAAGGAATTGTCAGTACCTTACACAGTTCCATGTATAAAGAGCAACACAAAAACAAACCCACGCAAACAAACCACGCAATAAAGAAAACTTGCCCCGGAGATGGATACCCCCACAAGATATCCTGTCTCGCTATAACAAGACCTCACCCCAGATATGGATACCTAAACAAGATATCCTATCTCACAATAACCAAACCTCACCCCAAAGATGGATACCTACATATGGTATCTAGTCATATAATGACAAAGAGACATCAACATCGCACACCATGAGTAGCACCACCTCTCATACAATATATTCGGTTAGTGTTGAATCGGTTCAGAGAGACCATGTGCATGGCATGAAAAAAGTTTGAAACAATTTGGAAGGGCCCATACATCATCAAACATTGCTTCCATAAGCGAGCATACATACTATTAGAGCCTAATGGGACTTTCCTAAAAAACCCTGTCAATGGTCTCTACCTCAAACAATTTCACCCATAAAATGTTAGAGTAAGCATGTATGTACAGTGAATAATTATTTATGATGATCACCTCATCATAGATGTATTCTAAGAATCTCTCTCGCATCTCATGTAAATAGATGAATCTTCTGCCAACTTTTCACCACGGGTTCACTGACGGTGCATCTCGATGGTCACAAAATCTCGTTGCCGCAACGTGGGCCATATACTCTCCTGACCAAGCACCTTGTCTCTTCAATGGGCTATGTATTAGATCAAACAACAATAATCAAGAAGAATATGATGCAATCATAGGCCTCTTGGCCAATTCCCACAACCTAGGCATCTGTCACCTGTATGTATTCCTTGATTCCTAGCTCGTAGTATCACAGTTAAGTAGGATGTTCCAAGTCTGTGTTTCATGCTTTTTTCGCAAGTATCTGCATGCACAAAGGTTAGATAGACATTTTGATCAAAACATGTTTACACATATACCTAGATATAAAAATCATATAGCTGATCACATTGCTAATCAAATCCTAGACTGGCATACATCACACATATATAACCATCAAGATATATAAATACATCAAACACAAGATACATCTAGAAACACACATGTAGAAATACACCAAGAAGCATGG
>APFE031545281.1:434623-498990 GCA_000404065.3 Pinus taeda | reverse complement strand
ATGGGATTACAATTGATCCTGAAAGAATTCAAGCTATCCTCCAAATCCCATATCCAAGAAACATAAAAGAGCTGCAAGCATTCCTTGGAAAGATCAATTTCCTAAGAAGATTTATCCCAAACCTAGCCGAGCTAATAAGGCTATTGAGCAATATGTTAAAAAAGGATGCCAAGGTAAAATGATCTTTGGAAACCAAGCAAGATTTTGAGAGTATCAAAACTGCCTTGACTCAAACGCCTGTCCTCACCAGTCCACAATTCGATAAAGATTTTATCATTTTTTCTTTTGCATCTGAGCACACCATAGCCATTGTCCTTTTGCAAAAGGATGATCAAGGGAATGAAAAGCCAATTGCTTTCTTCAGCCGAGCTTTAAGAGATGCACCCTTGAAATATCAGATCATGGAAAAGCAATCTTATGCCCTGGTTAAGGCCATCAAAGACTTCATAATTTACATCTTATACTCCCATGTAATTGCCTATGTCCCAAACTCTGTTGTAAAAGATATATTAACTCAAGAGGGACTAGAAGGCAAAAGAGGCAAATGGATTGCTAGCATTCTTGAATACAACATTGAGATAAAACCTACCAAGCTGATAAAAGGGCAAGGTTTAGCCAAACTAATGTCCGAAACAAATTTCCAAGCCTTAGACATTAATCAATTGGACAATGAACCAGAGCTGGCGACTCCACAGATCAGTGAAACCTTTTTGCACTCCCCATGGTATGCTGATATTTGCTTTGTATTGTTAAATCTGTGTCCTCCCACGGGATTGTCCAGGACTAGGAAAAGATTTTTAAGGATGAAATCATCAAAGTTTTGTGTCATAGATGGTGCCTTGTTTTGGAAAAATCATGAAGGTATATTACTTAATTGTTTGACTTGAATGAAACTAACAGCATCATGAAAGAATTCCATGCAGGGGACTGTGGAGGACACTTATATTGGAAGTCAACTGCTGAGAAAATTTTAAGGGCTGGCTATTATTGGCCCTCTCTGTTTGCAGATGTCAAGAAATCTGCTGTTTCATGTCACAAATGCCAAATCTTTGAAGGGAAAAGAAAATTACTGCCTTTGCCCCTTAATCCCATTTCAACCGAAAAGCCTTTTCAACAATGGGGTCTTGACTTCATTGGATAAATTCATCCCTCTTCCTGAGGCCAGCACAAGTGGATTTTAACAGCCACTGATTATTTCACTAAGTGGATTGAAGCCATCCCATGTAGACAAGCCAATGACTCCACCATTATCCAATTCCTTGAGAGCAATATCCTTTCCAGATTTGGCTGCCCTGAGAAAACCATCACTGACAATGCTGCTGCCTTCAAATCCAAAAAGATGATCAACTTCTGCCATAAATTCTACATTACCCTGGGCCACTCTACAACTTACTACCCTCAAGGTAATGGTTTGGCCGAATCATCCAATAAAAGCCTCATCAACATCATAAAGAAGCTGCTAGAGGAAAACAAAAAGAACTGGCATAGGAAACTCACAAATGCTCTGTGGGCAGACAGATTGTCAACCAAGAAATCCATTGGGATGAGCCCTTATGAGCTAGTATATGGCATGGAAGCCAGATTTCCTTCATCTTTGGGCATTCCTACTATCAAACTGTTACAGGAGATTCAGGCTGAACCAAATGACATGCAGAGAAGATTTAATCAAACCATTCATCTTCAGCAAACCAGAGAGCAAGTATATCACAGAACTCAAATGTTGCAAGAGAAGCTCAAAAAGATGTTTGATAAGAAAGCTAAAGCAGAGGACTTCTGGGTTGGCAGCAAAGTTCTAAGGTGGGACTCACGAAGAGAGGACAAGGGCAAACATGCAAAATTTGATTTTCTTTGGAAAGGTCCATACATTATCAGCGCTGTGCAAGGCAATAACATATATTTTCTCAAATCTCTAGATGGCAGCAAAGCTAAAGAAGGCCCGGTTAATGGCAGAATGTTAAAACATTACCATGATCCCTTTTGATTGAGAAAAAATAGGCGGTGTTATTTTCTATACATAAATGTTTGTATATATCAGCACTTTATTTTATTTTGTAACAGTCTGGATGCTGAAGCACGCAGAAGAAAGCAGGCAGAGCTTCACAGTTCACTAGCAAATCAGTTGAGGGAAAGTGATGTTTTCAGTCCAAAATTTCAAATCAATCTAATAGGTAGCACTAAGAAGTTTCAATGCACAGCATCAACATAAGATCAAGGCAATCTAACCTGCTGTTCTTGGCTTTTCACAAGGAGAAGCCATCCCCAAGTGGAGCCACTGTTAGCCTCCTGCTACAGTAGGTTACTCATATTTCATGATTTACATTTTTACAGGCCAAATATGTCATACTTTTCATGCTACAATGCTCCATATTTGCTAACAGACACCAAAGAAAGAGGCCATGAAAGTGTGCTAGTCAAAGTTCATCTGCTGCATTCCATTTTTGAAGAGTTATTCCATTTTTGTAGAATTCTCAGCTAAAGGGAGGTCCAAACAGCTTAATCGTGGTCTCCCTAGGTTTCAATTTCTTGTTTTAGAATATAGAGAATGAATAATCTGTCCAAACAGCTCAATCTTGGCAGATTCTTAGATATGTAGAGAATCAAAGGAGCCTAACTGCTTAATCTGGGCCCTTGGAAGAAATAAGGGTAGTTTGTAGATAGGAGGACATAAAAAGAAAAATTTGAAAAGCTGGGTCTGCAAGTCTAAGTGCACCCAAACTAAAAGAAGAAAAAATGTTAGGTAAATAGGCTGGGTAGGTAGTTTTGTGGTTTCAGAATCAATGATTGTGATCAATTTTGTGTTTTCAAATGTTATATCTATTCAAAACAGTATGGCAAGGCAAGAAACCATATGAAGGACTTCAAGCGAGGCATGACTAACTTCCCCTTATTCCTCTTCCCTAAATCATTTACTAACTTCCCCTAAAGAGGTCAAGATCTACTTGATATCTCTTAGTTTCATCATGTTCCATATCATTTGCCTTGGTAAAGATCTGCTTTACTCAAGGAGGGTCCATACTTTCTCTACAAAGGTCTATCTCCCCTTTAAAAGCCTAATTTATCTGAGACTTAGCGCTTTCTTGTCATTTTCATATTAACTCCTGACATTATTATGTAAATCCCTATCTATTTCCCTTCCCCCTACTAAAACTATGTTAATAATTCCCCTATGTAAATATCCCCTCCCTCTGGTTGAAACATAACCATAAATATCCCCTTGGGAATTACTAAGTTCACCTGGATCCTAGTAAGAACCCTTATCCCTGCATAATTTTCCCCTCCAAGGTGTTTGGACTCCTTCCAAAACACAAAAAACCCTCACCAAACCATATCGCACCCTGTGCATTGCATTTTTTGGGATTTATTAATATTTGATTAATAAATAACCAACGCGCCGAAACAAATTAGTCTTTAACCTAAGTCCAAAACCCACCCGCGGCCGCAAAAATTAAACTTTATCGCGTGCGCTGTTTCACTAAAACCCGTGCATCTTCTCCTCCCGTCCACCGTCGGATCAGCCCTCCTAGATCTGACAGCCCTTATGCATATCAGGCGCCCATTTGTGAGTGTTAGTTAGCACCCGATGTCTGATGGTTTTACCGACGTACACCGGGACAGCTGGCGGCATCCCATTGCATCAGGCCGCCCCTGAAAAATACCACCTCCGTACCAAAGGCAGTCCGATGCAAACCAAAAACCGCCCTCTCCTTGCATAACATGGACGTTGCGTCACCCTGCCACATCGCCTCCACCTCACCCATCACCTGCCTTCACCCTGCCACCATGTTCTTGCCACGTCACCCTACCGTACTTCCACATCATCATGCTGACGTCACATCCGTACAAGGGGGTCCCACTGCTGACATCATGTTGATGTCATCCTCCGTACCACTGATGTCATGCTAACGTCAGTAGCTACAAAAAAAAAACGCGCAAGTGCAAAAATCAAGCTTCGGAGCCCCAGATCGAATTTCTGAGGCAGTTTTCGATGCACGATTAGCACTTCGCTAATCGCGCATCGCTACGGGAAATGGGCCATATTGGGGAATATTTTGATTCCTTAGCCATATTTGCACCGAAAAAGGCAGGAAAGGCCCGATTTTGCAAAATTTAAGGTATCAAAAGACAGAGAGAGACCTGGTTAAGAGATTAAAGAATATCGGAGCAAATATGAAGCCAAAAACCATGTCAAAGAGTATCAGGAAGCGACAGAGAGTATCAGTGTTGCGGCGAAGTGTATCAGTGGAGATCTTCTCAGGGCTCGAGGCGAATGAAGCATTAAAAGAAAACCTTGAAAGTCAAGAAGCAGTTAAGGAACCATTCAAATATCACCAGCACAAATGACCGCTTATTAAAACTCACAGAAGATCAGTGGACCAGAACTCAATACACAGTTATTACAGGAACACTGCACCAAGCCACAGAGGACACCACATTAATTCATTTTGATCGAGCTGCCTCTGGTGCAGCCCAAAAGATATTTTCTTGCATTTAATTCCAGCACAAAGTTAGGTTTAAAAGCTTTCCCACAGACCTGTTTAGGTCAGTTGTAATAAATACTTTTAGATATTTTACCTATATATACCGCCTTGAAAAATGTAATAGGGGTTGGTTGGTATTTGTTGGTTTGATTTTTTGCTCGAGCAGAGACTCGCACTGTATATGTGATAATTTCTATAATCAAATATTGCTTGAGAGTTCGGAGAATGAACTACGCATTGTGTTTAATTGGCTGAAGAGTGATTGTGGAATTCTTGTGCTTCTACATGGTTCAATAAGTGTTCCTTAACTCTGTTTAGTTTTTTATGTTCGTTTTATCATCTATGTTCCACCATCTAAAATTATAGAAAGGAAGAATAGTTTAGGATTTTCTTGGCAGCACCCTATGCTCAATTTATGTGATTTCTACATGTTTTCATCAGGAATAGTTATGAATATGCATACTTAAATGATCATGTTTACACTATTTCTCTCATATATGAATGTTAGTTAGGAATTCTTAACTGCTCCTAGATAACCATTCATTCACTTTCCTTCTCTGTTAGCTGATGAAATATTCTTAATTGCCTTTCATCTCTAACTTTCATCCCATCTTTTCAACAATTGGTATTGTTTCATGTGTAGCTATCCTGCTCCATAATCCTCTTGTGTCCAAGAAAACGCAACAGCAAGCCTTAATCCTTGACTCCATGACCAATGGTTTGAAACTTATCACACTATCCCTTGCCTCTCTGCTTGAATGCAACTTCCTTCCATTCAAACTCCATCCAAACTTAAACAAAACCCATTGAACCCAATAGCTAGCCTCAAATCATCATCAACAAAGCTAAAACATTAAGAGAGAGCCCTCTCTGATTGCAGGTGGGCTAGAACCTGAAATCCAAAGATTGGTTTGTGGTTACCTCGGCCGTATCCCTTCAAGAGCTTAGGGACAACCTGAGTGATAACACATATAAAGAAAGCAACACTGGTTAGCACCCTGCAGGATTATGTGCTGAATTCGTATATTAAGTACTCCAACAATAACCCGAATGTGAGAGTAGCGGAAATCGAAGTAGGACTGAATAGGGAATTTAGCAAGCCTAAATCTAAAGCATAGTAGATTGTCATATTCAAAGAAATCACGATGCTACCAAGAGAGATGCCTTGGGAACTAGATCAGAGGTTGAAATGTATGATTCATGAAGAAAACATGAATCTCACGGATGGACAACATTGCGGGTGGTTTGTATCTTCACTACTACCACATTTGCTGAGTGCGTTGTCGCACCAAAAGATAACAACTCAGGAAGAGGCCCTAAAGATTTCCATGAGACTACATGATACCTTGATGCAAGATCCTAATCTGGGAGTTCAACAGATTCATGTGCAACTGAAGAATCTGTGTCTTGAGATGCAAAGCTTGAAGTAGGATAGGAAGGTTTAACCAAAAGTGTGCGAAGAAGTATGGTGCGTGAAATGCAAGAGTTAGGGTCATGATAAATACCACTTCCTAGTCTTTGAAAATTACCTTGCAGGAGGAGGACCAATGCCTCTAAGGCCGGAACCTCAAGTAGCTGGAAAACACGGCACGGATAACTGCCACTTGCTACAGAAGTATACAAAAACTCTGCAATAGTTGTTCTGTAACTTTTGTAGGTCGGTGGGACATGATGAGAATTCTTGTAGGAGCTATGAATTGATGATGGATAGAACACTTGCCTACAGAGTTTAGGTTGAAACACAACCCCTTGACCAGAATGCAGGAATGGCATAGACAGGATTTTAGGGGCGCGGAATAGGTTGAGGTGAAGGTGGACCTAGTAGAGGTCGCAGATAGTTGATTTTCTACAACTGCGGAGGGCTAGGACACTATGCCCATGATTGCACTAATCCAACATGCCCATCTTGCAAGTATTGCACACTGTTTAATCATGAGACAGAAGATTTTCCTACGCCGATAGCTAGGATCTATGACAAAAGAGCACTACCACTTCCCCTAACTCAGAACCTATAGATGATGAGGTCTAAGCTGCGCGAGGAAGATCCAAACATAAATATAGTTCTCTGAAGTGGAATTGCGATGGAATATGACAAGGGGAAACAACCAGAAGACAGTACTTGGGGTCACAAAGCCTTGGTGAAAGAAGTTGAGTTTGATTTGGAGCGCACTCGGGAAACCTTCATGGAAGCTAAGAAGAGCTTCACTTGAGGCCTCCATTTCAGGAAGCAAAGATAAGCTTGAGCTGGAGATGGATCCCTCTATGCTCGCAAATTTCTTGGAAACCTGTATGAAGTTATTGTGCAACAGGAAGGTTGTGAAAGGGTTACAGGAACTCATCAATAGATGTGCTGGGGAAGGAGAACCACGCGTAGTCTGGAAGATCGGAAAACATAAAACAAGGATGGGGCATGAAATGAGACTCACCATGCAGATCAGAGAATATGAGATGGATCAAGTCATTCTGGATTTGGGATCAAATGCAAATTTTCTACTGGAACAGATATGGGAGCGAATGGGGAGATCCGTGCTGCAATGATCTCCGATTCAGCTGAGAATGGCGAATCAACAAAAAATCATACCCATGGGGAAATTGCAGGGAATAACTGTGGATATTGAAGGAGTGAGCGCACTGGCTGATTTTTAAGTGATAGAGATTGTTGACGACAATAATCCCTACCCTGCGCTCCTGGGGATTGACTAGGCCATTGATATGAATGTGGTAATTAATCTGAAGAAGCAGAAGATGATCTTTGAGAAGAATTCATTGTGTGTAATAGTACCCCTAGATCTTGCTAAAGGATCGCGCTATACAGAACTAGTCCGCGACTATGAGAGTGATGATGATCTGGATTGAATCTACAAGATAACAGCACGAGACCAAGACTGGGTAAATTCACCGCAAATGGATGGATTACATGGGAGCATGAGAGTTCCTGCACTTTAGATTCTGATAAAGAAGTATAACGATGGCAGAATCGGTTACACAAAGTAACTACATTGAATTTCAACATGATGACCCGGTTGTTGCACTATGTACTGATAGAAGTAAGAGATCTACCTACTTATGATGGTCTAAATGAGGTAGATACCTTCTTGGATGCATTCGAAATGGAGGTGCCGAAAAAGCAACGCTTCCAGGCCTTGGACTGGGTACTACGTGCTATGCCCACAAGATGTTGAAAATGCAACAAGATGATGGAGCTTAGTGAAAAGAAGTCGCCTTCACTAAGTGGTCCCGCAGGCTATTTTTGGCTCAAAGTCTATTTTTAGACTATGTCTATTTTTAGACATATGGATCATGGTCTATGAGTTGCAGGATGCTATTTGTGGATGATTGGTCATGTTGGTAAAAATAAATGGACCTGTATTTTTAGACATATGGGTGGAGTCTATTTTTAGACTGTTAGGCTAAAAATAGAACAGTCGAATATTATTAGCTCTTAATAATATTTAGACTATAAACATTATCTTATCCTCTTGCAGCACTTCAGTTCGAGCTATGAATGTGGCACATGCAATTGCTAGAAGGAAATACGCTTTTCTTATGGGTTATTTGAGCTATTGCATGAAGGACTTCAGTTAGAACTCAAGTGATTGAGTTTGGTGGAGTTGATTGAGGAGTTGATGGAGTTGTGTTCAGTTTGACATAGTTGAACTAGTTGTATTTAGTCTAACTAAAAAATACACTAGTGATGAGTGGTGTCAATTAATTATTAATTAATTCACTAATTATTAACTCATAAATCAACTAAAGAATACATCAGTTAACTCAGTGCATGGACAGTTCAGTGGAGACAAGTGTTAGAGGTGAGTGAAAGGGCAAGACAGCTGTTGGTTGTGACTATAGTTGTGCATGATATTTGCACAATCAATGGATTGAGTATTACTAATGAGGATTGCATGGTATATCCAAGGGAAATACGAATTTGTATCATTCATTCATCAATATTCTCATGCAAGATTGTGCAGTGGAGGCAGGCAAGCAGCGGAGGAGATTTGAACCTGTGATTGATTCAAATATGAGCTAGTTTGTGTGTAACAAGTGGAGATAGTATTGTGTACTTGTGAGGAGTATTGTACTATGTATTGTTACATGTTCTCAATCAATATAATATACAGATAGTTGGGGGTTTTCAGCTGCATTCTTTCCCCGGGTACATACTGTGTTGATATGTGTGATTGATGCTTCAATGTGCGCATGCGATTGTTTCTTAATGCTGCTAAATTGATGATCAACGTAGAGGAAGTTATGTATTATGCATGCATTCCACAAATAGTGTATAATCAGGATAATCTCTGTGAATACGTGTCATATTATTCAAAATTTCTACACAAGATGGTTGGGTACGCACAAAGGAAGCTTTGATGATTAGTGCGAATGTAGGAGAATGATGCAAACACGATTTGGGAAGCCTAAGGTGTGACTGACATACAAGTATGATGGGCAGAATGATCCGCACACATGGATGCATTTCTATGAAGAAAAACTCCAACCTAAGTAGGTGCACCTATACTCTGCGCTAAAGTACCTGGTCAATAAGCTTGTTTTGGGGGTGTGAATTTGCAGATGGCTTTTATTGTTCCAAGAATACGATTTTGAAGTTGTTGTGAAGCTTGGATGATTGAACACGGGACTAGATCACCTGTCGCACATCGAGATAGGGGAGGAACCTACTAGTTTGGAGGATGGATTACTCGACACGTAGCTCTTTGTTGTGTGTGTAGTATGTTATCTCAAAATCAGGCCCTGGAAGGCTGCAGACCATGAAGACATCAAGTAACTGTTTCAAACCAATCTTTTAGCTAAGGCTTAGCCTCCTTAGCCTGAGAGGGCTCTCTCAAAGGATTAAAGATTTTTATTATGATCAAGATGGCTAACTCTTTGTGAAACAAATAGAAATGAAAATGGTGGAAACAAAATTAACAGGTATCCATTGGGCTTATGGAGTCATATGTGATCTAGTATTAACAGTAGGATTGGCTTTGCATAAAAGTCAAGGCATTCAGATTTCAATATAGGTAGAGCACACCAAATACAAAGAAGACAATCAACGAGTATATGAAGGAAATGTGAACACTGCAAGTGATTTCTAAGTAATCAAATACTCATAACATTATAGATAATCATGAAAAGACAACAAAATAAACTCATACATTGAAGTCTATATGATTCTTGAGAAGCATAAGCAAGTACTGTATTACCAGAAAAACAAAGTCTTTACATAGGCCAAATATTAGAGCTTTTTCACTTAAATTTCCAACCCCTATTACATTGCTCTTTCTCCTATATATAGAGCTCTTCTACTTAGCTGAGATTCCTCCTCAAGCATGAGGGGAACTCGAATTCTACTTCTAATGACACCTATTCAACTTTTAACTGCCTATTAAATGTAATAAACTGCAACTAGACTTTCTAGAAATCTAAATCAAATAGCAGTCCAGTTCCATATTATGCTAATAATAGCCTTAATTACAATCATTCTCGTTCTTTGACATGTGGTACCTTTTTAGTTTGGTTGTAGTGGATGTTTAAAACTCCATACTGGTCTTCAATGTCATATCTTCTCCATTTCCCCTGAAACATAGGAAACTACCCCTGTTTATCGGCCTTTGGTTTGCCTAAAAAATGTTTGAATCCAAAGAACCATGCCTTTCATCTTTGATTATCTGATATATATATCAGATTGCTACGTCCATGATGTGCTGTCAACCTCTTTTATGTCTAAAGGCAAAAACTTTTCCAAACTGTCTGACATATCTTGGACTATAGTAAATGTGCTCACTTTATGACAAAAAGGTTAGAGTTGGATTTGAATACATGTTTCCTCCACCTGTCTTGGCCTTGTTGACAGTTGATAGCTTAAGATGATCCCTTGAAGATACTCCCTTTTCAAAATCTCTGCTTGTATTTCAAAATCTGTTGATTGATATTAGATTGTGTAGCTTCAGCAGTTTCGTAGCGCGCTACGAAACTGCTGAGCGTTAGTCATCACCTTCAGCAGTTTCGTAGCGCACAAAGAAATGCTGTGTTATTCTAAAAAACACAGTTTTCTCTGACTAGCTCAACCAAAATTTTGTTGTTTTGAGCCTTTTGCTACTTAAACATTCTTTCAATTGCTCCAAGGCCTTTCAAAACTGAATAGCAATGTACGATTCTTCAAGAAAGATTATACCAAGCAAAACCATCAAAATTTGCAACATAGCCTTACTTGAGATTTCTTTAAGGAGATTCTTTCAACTGGCTTAACTATATCTTTAAGTCTTCAACTTGTTTCTTCATGACCTTGATCCTGGATCTGAGGTTTGTATTGACCTTTCGAATAAATTGAGCTTCCTTTATTGCAGGCACAGTCCAGCTACAGAATTGAACACTAAAATCGACCACCTCAGGAATTTGAAATGTTTGGTCCTCCCATCAAGCTTGCCTCTGGTTAAAGTAAGCCTCCTTAATTGCAAATTTCCTGGCAGGTTTTTTCAGTTTAGCAATTTCAAAGTTGGCCAATTCCAATCTCTTTTTTAAGTCTTCCATATTATCTTCTTCTTGAATGGCAACTTTTTTTCCTTTATCCTTTCTTTCATGAGGCTGTGTCACTTCCCCTATTTCATCTGCTCTTGGCAGTACCTCCTGTATTTGTTTAAACTTCCTCGTTATGGGTCTCCTAGGCTTGAATACAAATTGATCAACCTGCTCATCAAACTTTAATTTCTTTGAGGCTTTGACTCTCTTAGCTTTGTCTTTTCTCGACTCTATCAAATTTGCTTGCACTAGTGGAGACTCTTCAATGTCAATGGCTTGCAATAAGTCATTTAATTCTCCTTTTGAAACAGGGGTTTCTTCAATAGTCAATGACTTACCTTTTCCTTAGCTACTTGGCTCCTGGTCCTTCTTCTTTGAACTGCTTCACCTGTGCTTGATTCATGTGCACTTTCTTTAACCTGAGTTTTCTCTTTAAGAAACTGCTGGGGTGTATCTTGAATAGTCAGTGGCTTGGTGGATTATCTTACTTGTTTCCTTGCCTTCAACTTCGTAAACCTCGTGGACCTTATTTTTATCTGATGACCAGTTGTTGTTGGAAGATATTTTGCAGCTTGAGGACTGAGATTAGTCTCATTCTTTAAACCAGACATGAATAGAAATGTGTGCCAGTCCCTACCTACCCTCTGGAGTTCATGCAGAACTATCAACTTAACCAAGCCATGGTGGAACAATGAAGTCTCACAGGATTCTTTCTTTAGTTGCATCTTATCACATATTTTACTTAAGCTACGAAATAAGTAAAAGGGTAGATCTATAGAGGCCTTTCCTGTGAAATGCAATAGAAGTTTAAAATGGTATGAATATACTTTATTGTATCTTCCTTCACAGGTTAGGTACTTCTGTATACAAGTAAGCAGATTGGCATATGACTCTTTCACATAACTTCTAGGAACAGACTTGTTTAAGTCTGAATTAATGAATTCCTGCTTTAGAAACTCTTTGCATGGGTACATATCAAATTTGAAATTCTTGAGCCAACTTTCTTGCCCCCTTGGAATCTCCGTAACTGTGGATATCATGTCTGGTGAGACCTACAATTCCAGTATACCAACCTTTGAGTTTAGTCCTGTGAAATTCAGGGCAAATTCCTTGGTAACTTGTGCATGACCTCCCTAGAGTTTCTTGCAAAAATTCCAACATCCAACTTGTTTGAATGCATGCTCGACTTCTTTGTTCTTCAAGGTTATGTCTAAACCTTCAGGCTCGTTTCTCAAACATTTCCCTGATCTGTGATCTTTCCTTTCTGCAGATCCCTCCATGAATGTTCAGTGTAATGGAGGTTGGAAATGCTAGCACTGCTCAAAATCCAATCTCTGCCTCGCTTGAATGACTGCCTTGCTTGATAGCTGCCTCGCTTCAATGAATCCCTCGCTTGATAACAATGTTTTCAAATTGAAATCTTGCATACTTATTTCTCATGCAACGAATACAATCATCATTAAGACTGTACATACTTGGATTTTCTTGTTAATTGCAATCTGTGTGTATCAATGTACCTAGCGGATGCAATGATGGAGATAAGCGGTTGGATATGATATGTGGAGTGCAGAAACTAACAATCAATGACGCAGCTATAGCTTAACTTGATAGATTTGACAGTTAGGAAAGATTCGCTGCGGAATGCACGAATCCCCGATTTCGTAGCGCTGTCAGTTTAAATTTTGAATTATGCGCTAAGAAATCACCTAAAACATATTGCGCTGCGAAATCACCTAAAACTGTTGCGCTGTGAAAACACTTCAAAATGGTTACATGCGCTATGAAATCACCTAAAGGGCTTTGTGGCACATAGTAACTTTTAAACGAAACTGACACATGGCTATGAAACCGGTGATGAATGAGAATGTCCAGTGATGAATGAGAATGTATATTTGACTCTAAGACTCCTAAGACTCAGACTCTAAGGCAAACAAACACCAAACTTAGAATAGCACCGACTTTTACCATAAACTAATGTGAGACATTTTGGTATTAGAATTATTAAGTGATAACAGTGGCTTCACTTGGGATAGTGTGCTCCTGTAGTACACGAAGAACTCGTAGGTCCAGTGCTTTATCCATTTTATGATAAACATAGATTTGCTTGACGAGCATCTTTTTCCAGCTTCTTGGGTCTTCACCTTGGGCTTAAGATTTCTGTTCAGCTTGTCATTATTTGCAACCAAAGAAAAACTGATAAAACGGGTATATACAATGTTGCGAGAAACTGGCAGAATTTTGATCAATAATAATGCTTTAGGAACCTGACATTGACAGGTCCTCCAGCATATGGTTTTCCATCAATCTCTTGCAGAATGTAAGTGTTATTTCCATGGAACGCAGAAATTTGATATGGCCCCTTCCACAAATTTTCAAATTTACCATGCTTACCCTTTTCTTCAATTCTAGCTTCCCATTTCAACACTCTATCATGGATATGAAAGGTAACTTCTTTGATCTTTTTATCAAATGTTCTCTTGATTCTGTTTTGACTTTGTTGATGACTATCAAACACCTCATTTCTTTTCTCCTACAAGGCTATCAGCTGATTGATTCTTCTTTGTACAACATTTGGTTCCTCCTCTAATCCTTGAATCAACTTCATCATAGGCACTCCAAGGGATGTTGGAAATATGGCTTCAACACCGTATACTAACTCATATGCCAATGTTCCGATGGATCTCTTTGTACAAATCCGGTCAGCCCACAAAGCATATTTCAATTTCAAATTCCAAGCTTTTTTATTTTCCAGCAGCAGCTTCTTGATGATCCTCACAAGGCTTTTGTTTGATGATTCAGCAAGGCCATTTCCTTGTGGATAATAAGCAGTGGAATGCCCAAGAGAAATGTGATACTGATGGCAAAAATCAATAATCTTTTTTGACTTAAAAGCTTGAGCATTACCAGTTATAATCTTCATTGGACAACCAAATCTTGATAATATATTATTTTCTAAGAAAGAGATAATCATTGAATCATTTGCTTGCCTTGTTGGAACTGCTTCTATCCATTTGGTAGAGTAATTAGTGGCTGTGAGAATCAAGCGATGCTGACCTGATGAAGGAGGATGGATTTCCCCTATAAAATCTAATCCCCATTGCTGGAAGGGCGCTTCAACATATATAAGAACCAAAGGCAGTGGCACAAGCTTCCTCTTTCCTTCGAACACTTGACATTCATGACATGTAGCTATCTTTTTATAGATATATCTAAACATAGTTGGCCAGAAATAGCTAGCTCTCAAGATATTTTTTGCAGTAGCTTTCCAATAATGATGTCCTCCACAACCCCCCTTATGGAATTCATCAATTACTTTATCAACTTCTTCTTCAATGATACAATTTAACAATATCCCTCCTGCATCTTTCCAAAACAAATTTTGGTCATATACAAAATATCTTAAAGATTTTAGCTTGACAAACCGAGCTTTAGATTTTGAAAGATAGTTAGGGGCTTTATTATGCTGCAAAACAAATGCTACATCCTTGTACCATTCTGAAAGCAAGAATTTTTCATTTATTTGGACCAATTCCTCTTCATTTTCAGAAATTTCTGAGATCTCTGTACATAAGTTAATATCAAGACAGTCCAAATTTGATTGTGTCAGTAGCTTGGCTAAGCCTTCACCCTTTACCAACTTTGTGGGTTTAATCTCAATGTCATACTCTAACAATTTTGCTATCCACTTGCCCCTTTTCCCATCCGGATCATCCTGTGTTAGAATATCCTTTATAACATCATTTGGAACATAGGCAAAAATGTGAGAATGCAAAACATAGATTCTGAAATCTTTTATTTCTTTTACCAGGGCATAGGCTTGCTTCTCTAGGATATTATATTTCAATTCAGCATTTGCTAATGTCTTACTAAAGAAAGAAATAGGTTGTTCAGTACCTTGACTTTCCTTTTGCAGCAGAACTCCAGCGATTGTATCCTCAGAAGCAAATGTAAAAATAAGGAATTCCTTGGTAAAATTTGGGCTAATAAGTACTGGTGCTTGTGTGAGTGCCTTCTTGATCTCCTCAAATGATTTCTTTGCTTCATCTGTCGACTTGAAATCCACACCTTTTTTCAACATCTTTGTTATGCTCTTGACCACTTCAGTAAAGTTAGGAATGAATCATCTAACAAAGTTAACTTTTCCAAGGAAGGATTGAATTTCTTTCCTACTTCTTGGTAGCTCTAATCTTTGAATTGAATTAACTCTATTAGGGTCAATCCTAATTCCTTCTTCAGAAATAATATGACCAAGAATTTTTCCAGAGGTTAAAGCAAAAATACTTTTGGTTGGATTAAGAGAAATACCAAACCTTCTACATTTCAGCAGAACTCTTTCAAGGTGCTTCAAATGATATTCTTCTCTCTTTGAAAAAACTGTGATGTCATCAAGATAAACCACCATTGATTTGTCCTTTTCTTCAGCAAAAGCAATATCCATTGCCCTCTGGAAAGTGGTTCATGCATTTATGAGACCAAAAGGCATCTTGGCATACATGAATGTTCCCCATGGCATTATGAAGGTTGTTTTCTCTTGATCATCTCGATGAATCTAATTGTACCCTGAGAAACCATTAAGCATAGACATCCTTTGTGAGCCAACAATGTTTTGCAGAATCGGATCCATCTTGGGAAGAGGATAATTATCTTTTAATGAAGATTTATTCAGATTTCTGAAGTCTATACAAATCCTGATTTCTCCATTCTTTTTCCTGACTAGGACCAAATTAGCAAGCCAATTTGAGAATCTGATTGGAACAATAATCTTAGCATCAAATTTTTTTTTCACTTCCCTTTCAATTAATGGCATAAGAAGAGGATTAATTCTTCTTAACTTCTGCTTGAAATTTTTTTCATTCTCCTTAATAGGAATGGTATGTTGTATAATTGAGGAATCATATTGTTTCAAGTTAGCATAGCTCCAAGCAAAGACATCAATGAACCTTTTCATCACCTCAGCATATTTAGTCTTCATATCAGCTGAAAGAAATCTCGAAACCTTGACCATCTTAGGTACCACTGAATCTCATAAATTGAAGTTTTCCACCTCTTCCTCATCAGCTTGTAATTTTAGGGCTTTGAATACATTGTTTTGATCAAACAATTTTTCAAGGGGAATGAGACCTTTTGGAATTAAGTTGTTTTTTAATTGTATGACTTCAGACTTCTCTTTTGATTCTATAAACATATTTTGCTGATCCATTTCAGTGCTCTAAAATTCTTCCTTTAACTCAATGAAATTCCTCACCCGCTAATCATCCTCAAAGACCTGCCAATTAATGATATTATCTGGTATGACTGGTCTGTGGTGAACCTCCACCTCATATTTTTCAGAAGAGTGTATAGGAATAATAAAAAGACTAGCAGAAATAGCAAGAGAATCTGCAATAGAGTTTTGGTCTCTGGTTTTGATACTAAAAGTATGAGCCTGAAACTTTTCCAACATCTCCAACACTAAGTTCTTATATGCCCTCATCCTTACATCCTTAGTTTGGTAAGCACCTTCTACTCGTTTTATTACCAATTTAGAATCTCCACAAACAACAATGTTCCTAGCTTTCAACTTTAATAAAGCTTCTAAACCCAAAATCAGAGATTCATACTCGGCCATATTGTTAGTGCAATCAAAATTTAGTTTGTAGGAGAGAAACTTACTTTCTTTATCCGGACTTGTGATCCAAATTCCAGCTCCTGCCCCCTCTCTTCCTGCTGATCCATCAAAATATAATGACCACCAACCTGTTGTCTCATTTTCATCCTTTTGTTGATCTCCTTGGCGCTGGTTTTCTAAAAACTTATCCTCTGATTCTTCTTCAGCTGACTCATTGAAAAGGATGGTTGATCTGAGACCAGTGTCACATGAATAAATGGGAAAGTTTTGAGGCTTATCTTTGCTGCTTACCATATAAGCCATTCTGGTCTCCCGATACAACCTCCTTTGCTCACCAAAAATGGGGATAGTAGCATAGGTAAGGTCCATCTGCATTGTGCCCTTGATTTTTGCTGCCCACGAGCTTGAAAGAAGCATCCCAAACTTAGGTGGGATGTCAGCCATAAAAATGTCCATGACAATTGTTTTTGCTGGAATTTGTGTGAGACCCACAACAACATCTTTAATCAAACCAATGCATTGAACTCTTTTTGAATCAAAGGAAAATAAATCCTTGTATGGCCTAGTTACCTCTAATCCCAGTATTTCCATGATCACCTTGGGCATAAGATTATGAGATGCCCCTGAGTCTAAAATAGAATTATGTAAGGTCATATCATGAATGCTAATGCTTATGTAGAAAGGAGGAAACTCTTCATTCTGCTCATCTTCAAGTCTTGGACCCAAGTAAATAATAGGATTGTCTTCTTGTACATTTAGGATATTAGCTACTCCTGGTTGTGAATTGAGCATTTCAACAATATTACTTTTGTATTTTTCTACCTTGAGCATTTCATTGAAGGGGACTGATATCTTGATTTTCGCAATCTCATTCTCAAGGTTAAAAACAAAAAAAATCTTTTCAATTTCTTTAGAAGGGGATGGAGCTTCAATATCCTTTCTCCCAGGTGGAGAACCATTCTTACCTTCAGCAACCTTTAAGTTGTCCTTCTTATCTTCAACCGCCTTTGAGGCATCCTTCTTGGGTTGTGCTTTGCTTGCTATAATGGGTACATTTATATTCCTGAGATTATAATGTTTTTGCATCTCAAAGATAGCATGTTGATAGCCCTTTAAAAAGTCTAAAGGCTCCTCTCTTGGTTTGGTGATACTGGACTCATCATGTTTTTCCTTAGTCAAGAAAATCCCTGACACTTCTTCATCAAGACAATGGATGGACTCCTCAGGAATTTCAGGTTCATCTTCTTCATCTACCAAATTTTGCTGGAAAGGAGGTCCTACTGGAGGATCTGGCTGTTGATTTCTATTTTCTCTTGGTCTATGTTGATTTTGAGGCCTTCTGAACTAAGGATTCCTAAACTGAGTTCCTCCTACACTGGAGGAGCAGAGGTATTCCCGAGAGCCAACCGATCCATCAGTTTTTCCATGTTCTTCATCATTGTTTCAAACTTATCTTCTGGAGCCGATGTAGAGGGTTTCTCTTCTTCTTTTAGTTTAGCTTTTGCCATCTTTGATTCTTAGCAGCAATCATGTTTACTTCCACTTTAATTGCATTGTTTTACATGTCAACAAGAGTAGCAGAATCTCTTTCTCTGAGTAACAGGGAGAAATCAAAATCAAATACTTCAGCATATCTCAATTGTGCCAAGGCCCCAGGAGGTTTCAAATGGGCTGGGATGGAATTATATATTTTATTAAACCTCTTGGAGAAGTTTTGGACAGTTTCATCAGGAGCTCTTCTAAGATTGTTGTACTCAGTAAGAGCTTGGATAGGGTTAGTTCTGTTTCCCCATTTCCTTAGAAAACTATCTTCAAACTCTGCCCAATTGTGAATGCTTCCAACTCTATGAGCCTTAAACCATTTTCTAACCTCTCCAATGAAAGTTTGTGCAAACAATCTTAGCTTCACATCCTTGTCATCAACTTCCTCTCTGTCATCAAAATCATTGAATCTGTCTACATGTTCTTCTGCTGTAATGTCTTCATCTCCACCCCATGTTGGAATTCTAGCAGCATATTTGCTAGGAAGGTCATGTAAAACAGCAAGGAGAGCTAGTGGAGCATATCTAGCAGGTATGGCCATAATGAATGGAGGAGCAGTGATGACAGGTACTATATGAACAGTGGAACTAGAACTGATATGAGGTGGATTTCCTAGTGTCTGAGAACTACTAGGACTAGAAGAGGAAGAGGATAAAGTGCTGATACGAAAAGGACTATTTGGACTTTGTAAACCACTGCAAATGTACTCCAATTTGGAAGGGGTAGACCAGTTTTAGATTTGAGTAAGACTTCGAAAGGATCAAGCTCTTTGAGTTTGTTTAAATCTTCCTCTTCTAACAACAATTATGAAGTAACAACCTCCCAAAATTGTTCCTTATCTTTTTGTGACACTAAGGATGAAGTATCAATACCTATTTTTTGTAAATCTAAAATAATTCCAATAAGCTCTTCTTCATTTTCAGACCTCAACAACACTTCATGAATCTTATCATCAACAACTTTATCCGCAGGACTTCTTGAAAATTCAGAGAACAAAGATTTTGAAAAAGATGGAGTACCTGGTGTTTCAGTAAATCTTTGTCTGCTCCTTGAAATGGTGTTTTGATTGTCCACAGGAATAGGTGGATCTAGGTCAGGATTGCTCCATGTATATCTCCCTCTCGAAGCCACCTTTTCAACTTTTGAAAATGTATGGAGTCACCAAGGTAGATTGCAGCCTCGAAAGTTCTTCTGAGCTCCTGCTACCTTCAGAAGTTCAGTCTCTTGTTTTCGGGAATGAATAATCTTCAGACTCCTAACAGATGCACCAAAATGTTATCTCAAAATCAGGCCCTAGAAGGCTGTAGACTAGGAAGACTTCAAGTAACTGTTTCAAACCAATCTTTTAGCTAAGGCTTAGCCTCCTTAGCCTGAGACGGCTCTCTCAAGGCATTAAAGGTTTTTTATTATGATCAATATGGATAACTCTTTGTGAAACAAATAGAAATGAAAATGATGGAAACAAAATTAACAGGTATCCATTGGGCTTATGGAGTCATATCTGATCTAGTATTAACAGTAGGATTGGCTTTGCATAAAAGTCAAGGCATTCATATTTCAATATAGGTAGAGCACACCAAACAAAAAGAAGACAATCAACAAGTACATGGAGGAAATTAGAACACTGGAAGTGATTTCTAAGTAATCAAATACTCATAACACTGTAGATAATCATGAAAATACAACAAAAGAAACTCATACATTGAAGTCTATATGATTCTTGAGAAGCATAAGCCAGTACTGTATTACCAGAAAAACAGAGTCTTTACATAGGCCAAATATCAGAGCTTTTTCACATAAATTTCCAACCCCTATTACATTGCTTTTTCTCCTATATATAGAGCTCTTCTACTTAGCTGAGATTCATCCTCAAGCATGAGGGGAACTTGAATTCTACTTCTAATGACACCTATTCAATTTTCAACTACCTATTAAATGTAATAAACTACAACTAGACTTTCTAGAAATCTAAATCAAATAGGAGTCCAATTCCGTATTATGCTAATAATAGCCTTAATTACAATCATCCTCATTCTTTGACATGTGGTCCCTTTTTAGTTTGGCTGTAGTGGATGTTTAAAACTCCATATTGGTCTTCAATGTCACATCTTCTCCATTTCCCCTGAAACATAGGAAACTGCCCCTATTTATCAGCCTTTGGTTTGCCTCAAAAATGTTTGAATCCAAAGAACCATGCCTTTCATCTTTTATTATCCGATATATATATTAGATTGGTACGTCCGTGATGTGCTGTCAACCTCTTTTATGTGTAAAGGCAAAAACTTTTCCAAACTGTCTGACATATCTTGGACTGTAGTAAACGTGCTCACTTTATGACAAAAAGTTGAGAGTTGGATTTGAATACATGTTTCCTCCACCTATCTTGGCCTTGTTGAAAGTTGATAGCTTGAGATGATCCCTTGAAGATACTCCCTTTTCAAAATCTCTGCTTGTATTTCAAAATTTGTTGATTGATATTAGATTGTGTAGCTTTAGCTCGTAGTGCGCTATGAAACTACTGAGTGTTAGTCATCACCTTCAGCAGTTTCGTAGCGCATTATGAAACTGTTGTGTTATTCCAAAAAACACAGTTTTCTCTGACTAGCTCAACCAAAATTTTGTTGTTTTGAGCCTTTTGCTACTTAAACATTCTTTCAATTGCTCCAAAGCCTTCCAAAACTGAATGGAAATGTATGATTCTTCAAGAAAGATTATACCAAGAAAAACCATCAAAATTTGAAACATAGCCTTACTTGAGATTTCTTTAAGGAGATTCTTTTAGCTGGTGTAACTATATCTTTAAGTCTTCAATTTGTTTCTTCATGACCTTGATCTCGGATCTGAGGTTTGTATTGAACTTTCAGATAAATTGAGCTTCCTTTATTGCAGGCACAATCCAGCTACGGAATTGAACACTAAAATCAACCACCTCCAGAATTTGAAATGTTTGGTCCTCCCACCGAGCTTGCATTTGGTTAAAGTAAGCCTCCTTAATTGCAAATTTCCTGGCAGTTTTTTTCAGTCTAGCAATTTCAAAGTTGGCCAATTCCAATCTCTTTTTTAAGTCTTCCATATTATCTTCTTCTTGAATGGCAACTTTTTTTCCTTTATCCTTTCTTTCATGAGGCTGTGTCACTTCCCCTGTTTCATTTGCTCTTGGAAGTACCTCCTGTATTTGTTTAAACATCCTCGTTATGGGTCTCTTGGGCTTGAATACAAATTGATCAACTTGCTCATCAAACGTTAATTTCTTTGAGGCTTTGACTCTCTTAGCTTTGTCTTTCCCTGACTCTATCAAATCTGCTTGCATTAGTGGAGACTCTGCAATGTCAATGTCTTGCAATAAGTCATGTAAGTCTCCTTTTGAAACAAAGGTTTCTTCAATAGTTACTGACTTACCCTTTTCCTTAGCTACCTAGCTCCTAGTCCTTCTTCTTTGAACTACTTCACCTGTGCTTGATTCATGTGCACTTTCTTTAACCTGAGTTTTCTCTTTAAGAGACTGTTGGGGTGTATCCTGAATAGTCAGTGGCTTGGTGGATTATCTTACTTGTTTCCTTGCCTTCAACTTTGAAAACCTCTTGGATCTTGTTTCTGTCTGATGACCAATTGTTGTTGGAAGATCTTTTGTAGCTTGAGGGCTGAGACCAGTCTCATTCTTTAAACCAGACATGAATAGAAATGTGTGTCAGTCCCTACCTACCCTCTAGAGTTCATACAGAACTATCAACTTAACCAAGCCATGCTGGAACAATGAAGTCTCACAGGCTTCTTTCTTTAGCTGCACCTTATCACATATTTTACTTAAGCCAACGGAATAAGTAAAAAGGTAGACCAATAGATGCCTTTCCTGTGAAATGCAATAGAAGTTTAAAATGGTATGATATACTTTATTGTATCTTCCTTCACAGGTTAGGTACTTATGTATTCAAGTAAGCAGATTGGCATATGACTCTTTCACATAACTTATAGTAATAGACTTGTTTAAGTCTAAATTAATGAATTCCTACTTTGAAAACTCTTTGCATGGGTTCATATCAAATTTGAAATTCTTTAACCAACTTTCTTGCCCCCTTGGAATCTCCATAACTGTGGATATCATGTCTGGTGAGACCTGCAATTCCAGCATACTAACCTTTGAGTTTAGTCCTGTAAAATTCAGGGAAAATTCCTTGGTAACTTGTGCATGACCTCCCTGGAGTTTCTTGCAAAAATTCCAACATCCGGCTTGTTTGAATGCATGCTCGATTTCTTTGTTCTTCAAGGTTATGTCTAAACCTTCAGGCTCGTTTCTCAAACATTTGCCTGATCTGTGATCTTTCCTTTCTACCGATCCCTCCATGAATGTTCAGTGTAATGGAGGTTGGAAATGCTAGCGCTGCTCAAACTCCAATATTTACCTTTATTGAATGACTGCCTTGCTTGAAAGCTGCCTCGCTTGAATGACTCTCTCACTTGATAACAATGTTTTCAAATTGAAATCTTGCATACTTATTTCTCATGCAACGAATACAATCATCATTAAGACTATACATACCCGGCTTTTCTTGGAACTTGCAATCCATGTGTATCAATGTACCTAGAGGATGCAATGATGGAGATAAGTGGTTGGATATGACATGTGGAGTGCATAAACTGACGATGAATGACGCAACTATAGCTTAACTTGATAGATTTGACAGTTAGGAAAGATTCGCTACGGAATGCACGAATCCCCTATTTTGTAGTGCAGTTAGTTTAAATTTTGAATTATGTGCTATGAAATCACCTAAAACATATCGCGCTGTGAAATCACCTAAAACTGTTGCGCTACGAAAACACTTCAAAATGGTTACATGCACTACGAAATCACCTAAAGGGCTTTGTGGAACATAGTAAATTTTAAACGAAACTGACACATGGCTATGAGACCGATGATGAATGAGAATGTCCAGTGATGAATGAGAATGTATATTTGACTCTAAGACTCCTAAGACTTAGACTCTAAGGCAAACAAACATCAAACTTAGAATAGCACCGACTTTTACCATAAACTAATGTGAGACATTTTGGTATTAGAATTATTAAGTGATAACAACTTGCACCACATATTTTTGAAGATCATGCAACAAATTTCTACAGGACTTCCCAAGGTTACACTAGAGTAGAGAGACACATGCAAAGGGTGTACATTGGGGAAGTACACCAAAGCTTCCTTTTATAATAAAGATAGTTGAGCGCAAGCGATCCTTGATCGAGTTCACTCAGATGTGTGTGGACTATTCTTGGTAACATCCACGACAAAGCACATGTATTATGTAATATTTGTTGATGATTTTTCTCGTAAGTTCTAGATTTTCTCCATATAGAAGAAAGATTAGACGTTCGCTAAATTCTGTGAATTTAAAGCAATTCTCAAGAAAGATACTGGCAGGAAATTTAAAGCTCTCAAAAGCAATAATGGTGGAGAATATGTGTTGAATGAATTCAAGAACTTCTGTGCATCAGAAGGCATTCAACAAGGATTAATAACACCTCATAAACCACAGTAGAATGGGGTGGTTGAAAGGAAGAACATAAGTATTGTGGGAGTGGCACAGGTAATGTTACATAATCAGGTCCTACAGTTTCACTTGTGGGATGAAGAATACCACACAAATGTTTATTTGCAGAACAGAAGCCCTCATCGAATTCTCAAGATGAGTATATGATCTGATAATGAGATCTTAAACAATTATTAATTTATTACAGAATCATGTGCATGGATTTTCCTATGTTAATTTGTGCAATGGATCGATAAGATTTCGAAAAACATAGACAATGAAGCAGTTAAAGAACATAATAGACAAACACACATAAACACAACAAGTTTAATAAGGAGTTCACCCAACACTCCTGGGCTATGTCTCCTGGTCCAGCCTTTAGTGGTGACCTCTATATTATGTCTTCAGAAGTAGAGTTTTTACAAAAGTGAGCTCAATTTGAGTCTCACACAACAGATACAAAAAAACAAGGCTTTACTTGGACCCACCAAGTCTTTCCGAGTACACAAACTCTCCTCACTGAATTTTCTGTCTCTGTTTGCTCTCTGTCTCAACACTGCTTGTCTCTGTTTCTGTTAGTTTGTGGCTTTAAAGCCAGTTGGAACTGTCTGTTCATTTCTCCTTCTCAGGCTCTCTGGCTTCCTGGCCTCTGTCCGCTTATATCCCCCTCTGAGAATTAGAAATCATTGCTAAATTCCTTTAGGGATGGTGGCCACCTGTTCTGTAATGGAATGGACCGTTGGGCCTTTGAAATTCCTGAAATAGGTGTTCTTTGTTTACAAAGAGAAATACATTCAAACACGGGCAAAATCTGCCAAAACACTATTCATCGGACTTGAAATATCCATAAATCCATCCTATACTTCTATCGGGTCTGCCTTTTAATTGCTTATCACATCTCCACCATTGATCTGAGAGATCTAGATCTAATGGTTGAGGTTCATTTCGGGTGGCCCATGCGTATGGGGGTTAACCGCACGAAAAGGGTGGTTTTCTCTCTTCCTGTCTGGACACATGGCATCCAGTGTATGGGCTTGGGCAGAGCCCAGCCAAAACCACTTACTACCTACGGCCCGCCCAAAATCCTGCTTGTTTCGTGATTTCCCTTTGTATTTTAAAAATACATGAAAACTTTGAAAAACCACAAAATATGGCTTTAGACAGACTTGAAATATTATATATTTGCATTCATAAACCCTTTTTGGTCTAGTTTCATTGCATCGGCACATTTCCTTTTATTTCAATTATTTAACAAAAAACGCAAATACAAAGGAAAATGTCGTTTTCTGAATCTCAAGATATATGAAATATCATCTATATCTTCATTGGGTCTAGCTATCACGAGTTATGTTTATATCAGTCCCGCTCCATTGTAATGCTCTGATGCAATGTTGTGATGCGATTGATCACAATCGCATATCGTACATACCCCTGGGCTGTTTGTAAGCACTCCTTTCTGGTTTACCAATGTGATATTGCGATTCAACTTAGGCTGTCAATCTGTGCGCTTGATCAATGATCCTTGTTGACCCTGCTGATCACTGTCGCATATTCAATGTGGTCTTCGCTAATATCCTCCGCTTGCCACTGCTGATTGCGATTTACTGATCTAATTTGGACCATTGATTGGCTAGATCTGAGAGCTCCTGTGCATTGCTCCATTGACCTTGGATAGGCTTCATTTAATTGTTTTCTTTATGTTTTTGCCTCTCGATAGTGTTATCTGACTTTTCTAAAAGTTCTTCTCATGCGATAGTTTTGATCTTTAGAAGACTTAAAGGGTTTTCTTGGGTCCATTTGAATCACGCCTTCCCACTTAAAAAGATTTTGGATCACAAAAAGTTGGTTTTTAAGCATCAATAAAGTGAGGATACAGCTTCCTCACTTGTCCAATCTCTATCCATCTTGCACTGCTTGGTTTTGAACCCTTGAGTCCAATTCTGAGGTACTCAACATCCCATCTGCACGTAGTTCTCACCTTCCTGTTTAGAATTGTATCTTCCTGCAACTCATTGAGATATTCATGCAACAAATCATCAATAGAAGGCAACTGACTTTGCTCTTCAAGATCTTCAATCATTGAAGGTTCATATAGTCTTAAGCTCTTTGCATTAATGACTGAATAGATATGCATATAAGCTGGCAAAATCAAGGCAAAAAGTGTTCTCACCAATTTTCTCAAGTATCTTGAAAGGCCCATACCTTATTGGCTTCAACTTCTTTCCTTCACCTTGCATTCTGTCTTTTTTGATGTACAACCAGACTTGATCACCAACTTGGAAGCTATGCTCAATTTGATGCTTGTCATGCCTTGCCTTGTACTTGGCTAGCTCTGTTCCAGCTATTCCTGCACTGCCTCGTGAATTTCTTGAATCTGTTCAATGAACTTGGCTGCTTTTCCACATCACTGTGTCCATCAACTGCTATGTCTTTAGTAAAGACAAAATCCAAGGGAGACCTTGGTTGAAAACCAAAACAAGTCTCAAAAGGAGATATTTGTGTAGAAGAGTGTTTAGCACGGTTGTAAGCATGTTGCAGATAACACAAATGTTCATACCAAAGCTTGGGTTGCTTGCTATAATAGTCTCTGAGCAACTGGATCACTGTCCTGTTGACCACCTCTATTTGGTCATCTATTTGTGGATGAAATGATGTGCTCTTCTTCAATATGGTGTCCATTAACTCCCATAGACTTGACCAAAACTTCCCAACAATCGGGAATCTTGATCAGAGACAATAGAAGTGGGTAACCCAAAATGAACCCATACATGCTAGAAGAACAACTTTGTTGTTTTTTTGGCTATAATCTGCTTATTTCAAGGTATTAAAATACACATTTTGTTGAACCTGTCCACAATAACATATAAATAGTCATGACATTTTCTAGATTTTGGCAATCCCCAAACAAAGTCCATGGAAACACTTTCCCAAGGACGAGAAGGAATTGGAAGTGGAGTGTACAAGCCTAATTTTCTATCGCTGGGCTTCATTTTAGCACACATGGTACACCCTTTAATATATCTAGAAATTGTTTCATGCATTCTTGTCCACTAACAGAACCTTTTGCAGTTGTGCAATTGTTTTACTTACACCAAAATGACCAGATATAAGATAAGTATGTGCTTCTCAGATTAACTCTTTCAATTTGGGGAATGCATAACTTTCCCAAATGATACAAGAGTTGGTCCTTAACATAATAATCCAATTCTTCTACTTGTTTGCCATGACTTAAAGTTGCATATACATCTTTAAAATCGACATCTTGAGCATATGTTCAATGTAGCTTTCATGCATTACTGAGTTATGCTTAAGTATAGTAGATACATTTATGATTGGTCTGGACAACATATCTACAAATTTATTGTGTATTTCCTTCTTATATCTGATGACTCGATGAAACTACTGTAGGAAACCCATCCACCTATAGTGTCTTGATTGCTGCAATTTAGTTTGTGAGTGAAAATACTAAAGTGGTTGATGATTAGTATGTATAATTGTTTTTTCCCCAATAGGTAATGTTTCTACTTTTTCACACTCTGCACTAATGCATGCAATTCTTTATCATATGTGGGATAATTAACAACTGCAGAATTAAAAGTCTCAGAATGATAACATATGGGTTTACCATGTTGCATCAACACCTCTCCCATGGCATAGTCACTAGCATTTGTTTCAATCTCAAATGGTCTTTGAAGATTCGGCAATGCTAGTACTGGTGTTGTACTTTTTTTTTCTTTCAAGGTGTCGAAGGCTTTCTGTTGTTTGCCTCCCCACTGAAACACCTTGTTCAATCCTGTCAAAGCATGTAAGGGAGCTCCAATCAAGGAAACGTTAGCAATAAACTTTCTCCAATATTGTGTTGCTCCTAGGAAGCCCCTAACTTCTATAGTAGATTTGGGTTTAGGCCAGTTCACAATGACTTCAACCTTAGAGGGATCTATCTTCAATTCACCACCCCCTACAATATGACCCAAATAATTTAAAGATGTTTTTCCAAATTCACATTTTTATAACTTCACATAGAGATTTTCCTTTTTCAAAACATCTAGAGTCTATTTTACATGCTTCAAATGTTCTTCCCATGTTTTACTGAAAACAAGAATGTCATCTAAATATACAATTAAAAAATCATCAATAAGAGGTTGGATTACATCATTCATAACTCTCATGAAAGTGGTAGGAGCATTAGTTAAGCCAAAAGGCATAACTAGCCATTCATATAGCCCTTGCTTTGTTTTGAAAGCAGTCTTCCATGCATCTTGTTTTGCAACTCTGACCTGATGTTATCCACTATGCAAGTCCAACTTGGAAAAGTAAATAACTTCTTTCAATTGATCTAATAGATCATCTATGCGAGGAAGAGGATAACGATTCTTGATCGTTATTTTATTTAGTGCTCTGTAATCAATGCACATCCTCCACAAACGATCCTTCTTTCTCACCAACACAATTGGAGATCCACATGGTGATGTGCTTGGTCTTATGAACCCTCTCTCGAGTAACTCCTGTACCTGCTTCTTGATCTCTACATTCTCTAAAGTGGATAACTTGTGCATTCCGATGTTGGGCAATGGAGCATCTTGTTGTAAATGAATATCATGTACTATTTCCCTTTTGGGTGGCAGCCCTTTAGGTTCTTGAAATAGGATATCATATTCTAAAACACCCTTTTTTAAATCAGCTTTTTGTTTAGCGTCACAGCCTTCAAATGCATTGGTTTTATTAGGGGTCTTTTCCTTTACAACCATTAGTAAAAATTGCTTGCAAGAATTTACAATTCTTTTCATCTGCCATGAGTTTATGGGAGTGTAGTTATTTTGGAGCTGATGAGCTCTTACAATATATTCTATTCCATCTTTGTGAGTTGATATTTATTTTCAGTTCTATCATACAAGTAAGGAGTTCCTAAAGCAATACCACATATATCCAAGGGAACTATATCTAACTCAACCTCATATACAAATGTTGACCCAAATGCAAACCTAAGTTTACATTGTCTAGTCACTTGTAGCTTTGCTTTATCACATACCCAACCTAATGGATATGGCTTCTTGTGAGGTGTGGTTAGTAGTCCCAACTTCTTTACAATTGCTTCAGAAATCAAGCTTACTTGTGATCCACTATCAAATAAAGTATCAATCTTTTGATGCTTGGAAATAACTGTAATATGAAAAAGCTCATGTCTTTTCCTCTCATTTTCTTCATTATCAATAGATTGTGCAAAATTACTAGTAGATGCTTCAAAATTATTACCTTTTATACCTGTGGTTGTGGCTATTGTTTCATCACCTGAGTCTGACCCCAAATCTTTCTGAATAGCAGCAACACTATTCTTCTTCTTGCCATCAAACTTCTTGGGTTTCAGCGCCAGATGCAAAGACCAACAATGTTCATCATCATGTCCATCCTTCTTCTAGTGAGTGCATGAAGGTTTGTCTTTCTGTATAGCATTTGCCTTCCTCTCTTTCCATTTCTGCTTCCTCTTTTCCTTGTTCTTGCTTGCAGTGGGTTTTGATGATCCCCCAATCTCTGGGTTCACATTCTTGCCTCTAGCCTCTAGATGTGTAGCCTGAACTGATACCTCATCTATGCTAGTAGGGTTAAACATGAGAATGTTGTGCCTCAAATAGCTATGCAGACCACCTATATACTTCAGCAAAGTTTCAATTGGGTCTAGAGAAATGCCTAGAATTAAAGCTCTTTTTCTAAATTCCTGGGTATAGCTTTGTACACTTTTCCCCTTTAATTTTCAAAGAGTTTTACAACTCATAATTTCTTGATGCATATAAGCTAGTGGATAGAATTGTTTTTTAATGGCAGAAACAAATTCACTCCAAGTAGAAAGAAATTTACCATGCTTCTTCAAATCAACTTGTGTCTTACCTTCCCACCACACTAGGGCAGTTCCTCTAAGGTGAAGGCTGGCCAACTAAATCTTTCTCCTTTCTGAATCGATGTTCTACACCCTGCAATATACATCAATCTGTCTAATCCAGTTATCTAGCTTTTCTGTATTTAATTCTTCGTCATATATTGGCAAATCAAATTTTACATATAATTTAATTAAAGATGTTTTCTTCTTTTTATTTTCAGGGATAGAAGGAGGTGTTGATGGAGGAGGCTCTTCCCTTTTCCGTTTTCCTTTTGAATGGCCATCTAGAAGAGGTTCCTCTATTCCTTTGTCTTGTTTGGAGGTTGAAGTACTTTCACCTCGACCTTTCTTAAATTATTAATACATTTCTTCTACCATGGCTCTCATGGTCATGAAACTGTCCATGAACTGAGAGTCTGATTCCAAGGAGATTTCTTCTGCCATTTTCCTCTGAGGATAGACTCTTCCAATTTTTGATTGGCCTCAACTAGTTCTCCTTCTCCTAATTTGATCTTTGACCTAGTTAGCATTCAAAAATCAAGCACAAGCTTGTCTAACCTTAGAAAACCTAGAGCTCTGATACCACTTGATTTGATAATGAGGTCTTAGACAATTATTAAGGTATTACAGACTCCTGTGCATGGATTTTCCTATGTTACTTTTTGCAATGGATTGATAATATTGCGAAATACATAGACAATGAAGCAGTTAAAGAACATAATAGACAAACACACGTAAACACATAAAGTTTAATAAGGAGTTCACCCAACACTCTTGGGCTACGTCTCCTGGTCCAGCCTTCAGTAGTGACCTCTCTATTATGCCTTCAGAAGTAGAGTTTTTACAAAAGTGAGCTCAATTTGAGTCTCACACAATAGATACAAAACACCGAGGCTTTACTTTGACCCCCCAAATCTTTCTGAGTACACAGACTCTCCTCATTGAACTCTTCGTCTCTATTTTCTCTCTATCTCAGCACTTCTTGTCTCTGTTTCTATCAGTTTGTGGCTTTAAAGCCAATCAAAATTGTCTATTCATTTCTCCTTCTCAGGCTCTCTGGCTTCTTGACCTCTGTCCGCTCAGATCCCCCTCTGAGCGTTAGAAATCATTGCTAAACACCTTCAAGGATGGTGGCCACCTGTTTTGTAATGGAATGGACCATTGGGCCTTTGATATTCCTGAAATAGGCATTCTCTATTTACACAGAAAAATACATTCAAACATGGGAAAAATCCACCAAAACACTATTCATTGGACTTCAAATATCCATAAATCCATCTTATACTTCTATCGGGTCCACATTTGAATTGCTTGTCGCATCTCCACTGTTAATCTGAGGGATCTATATCCAACGACTAAGGTTCATTTCAGGCAGCCCATGCATACGAGGGTTACCTTCCCAAAAAGGATGGTTTTCTCTCTCTAGCACCTGGGCACGTGGTAGCCAATGTATGGGCTTGGGTGGAGCCCGGCCAAAACCACTTATCGCCTACGGCCTGCCCGAAATCCCGCTTGTTTCGTGATTTCTCTTTGTATTTTAAAAATACATGAAAACATTGAAAAACCCTGAAAAATGGCTTTAGATAGACTTGAAATATTATATATTTGCATTCATAAACCATTTCGGGTCCATTTTCATTGCATCGGCACATTTCCTTCATATTTTGTTTATTTAATGAAAAACACAAATACAAAGGAATATGTCGTTTTCCGAATCTCAAAATATATGAAATATCACCTATATATTCATCGGGTCCACTATCGCTAGTTACGTTTATATCAGCCCCACTCCATTGTAATGCTTTGGTGCGATGTTGCGATGTGATTGATTGCAATCGCATATCGCACATACCCCCATGCTGTTTGTAAGCGCTCTTCTGTGGTTTGTTGACGCGATATTGTGATTCAACTTGGGACGTCAATCTGTGTGCTTGATCAATGGTCCTCATTGACCCCACTTATCGTTGTGACATATTCCATGTGGTCTTCGTCAATAGCCTCTGCTTGCCACCACCGATTGCAATTTGCCGATCAGATATGGACTGTTGATCGGCTACATCCGAAGGCTCCTGTGCATTGCTCCATTGACCTCCGATAGGCTTCATTTCACTATTTTCTTTATATTTTTGCCTCCCGATAGTGTTATCCAACTTTTCTAAGTTCTCCTCATGTGATAGTTTTGACCTTTAGAAGCTTTAGAGGGTTTTCTAGGATCCATTTGGATCAGTACAACAAAAGAAGATTTGTCAGGTAAGAAGATAGATGTGGCACACTTTAGGACTTTGGTTCATAAATCTACTATCATGTTACCAAGGATGCACAAAAAACCTAGAGCCAACAGCTGAGTTGGGCATATTTGTGGGGTACACTGATACACCTCATAACTATCGATTATATCTTTCATCCAACATGATGACAGTGGTTCATAGAGATGTGAAGTTCGATGAAGAGAAGGCCATGAGGTGTTCCCTTGAAATGGAGCTTCAGTTACATACAAATGAGGAGCTTTTAGCTCCAAAGGAGGAACCTCATGATGATGCGGAGCAACCACATGCAAAGGAGAAAAGAGTGGAAGCACCCGCTCATGCAAAGACTTCCAGAGATGGAAGGAAGTGCACCAGAGAGGTTGACATTTTGATGCATGATGCTAGATAAAATGTGGGAACACCAAAATCACAACATAGGCAAAGGAGGTCGCCAGATTGGTACACTGACTACATGGCTCTATTGAGAAAGAGTGTAGAGATTGAGTGATCCTCATTCGAGGAAGCAATGTAGCAACCAGTATGGGTTGATTCCTTGGTTGAGGAGTATGACTCCATTATCAGAATCAATGTTTGGGAAGTTGTCCCAATACCAACAGACAAGTCCGTGGTGAGTTCCAGATGGCTTTACAAGTTAAAGCAAGCAATAGATGGGTGTAGGGAAACACGAGGCTATATTTTTGGCCAGAGGGTTCTCTCAGGTGGAGGGAATTGATTATGAGGATACCTTTGCTCCAATAGCAATGTACTCTTCAATCAGATCTATTCTATCTCTGTCAGCATAGATGGGATGGAATATACATCAGATGGATGTGAAGACAACATTTTTCAATGGTATGATTGAGGAAGAGGTGTATATTGAGCAGTCAGAAGGATTTGAGACCTTCAATAGAGAGTCACATTTGTGCAAACTCAAGCGAGCATTGTATGGACTAAAACAAGCACAATGTGCTTGGTACACTGTAATTGACAATTATTTCACTGTGTTGGGCTTCACCAAAAGTGAAGCAGATGTGAACCTTTACCATATTGTGGTTGAAGGTAAATTGTAGATTATAATATTATATGTTGATGATTTTATTCTAACAGGTGATGAGACGCTGATAAAATCTTGCAAAGAGGATCTTGCAAGATAATTTGAGATGAAAAGCCTAGGGTTCATGCATTATTTTCTTGGTATGGAAGTATGGCAAGGAGGTGAGGAACTTTTTTTCTCTCAGGGAAACCATGACAACGAGATATTGAAGAAGTTCCACATGGATAGTAGTAAACCCATGGAGACTCCTCTTGTAGGTAATTGGATGAAGAAAGATGCTACTTCAAGTGAAGTAGTGGAGGCTACTATTTATAGATAGCTTGTGGCTTCACTTATGTATTTGGTGAACACCCAACTAGACATGTGTTTTGCAGTTAAACAACTTATTCAAGCCATGGTTAAGCCAACAAAACTCTATTGGAAGGAAGCTAAACATGTGTTGAGATACCTCATAGGCAACACTCAGTTTTGTCTTTGGTAAAAATGGATAGAGGGAGTGAAGCTTAAAGGTTTCACAAATGCAGATTGGGTAGGGAGTCCATCTGATAGGAAGAGCACATCATGGGGAATCTCCAGTATTGGGACAACAATAGTTTCTTTGTACAACGAGAAGTAGAGATTAGTTGCATTCTATTTGGTTGAAGGAAAATACATGGTTGCTAGTCAAGCATCTTGTGAGGCTATTTAGATAAGGAACATACTTGTTGGGTTATTTGGTTAGCAAATGGATCCTACATTGATTTACTGTGACAATCAAAATTTTATCAAACTCTCTGAGAATCTAGATTTTCATCATTGGTCCAAGCATATCGACATTCAGTATTGTTATCCTCCACAATATCCCAAGCTAGCCCTACCAAACTAGAGAGGGATCTCTCTATGAATTCACATCCAATGATGACTAGAATGGGAAATTATTTTAGGCTAGGTATGTTAGATTCAGATAGGGTTTTGATGCTGGATAAGGGAGAAAAACTTGGTAGCTAGATCAAAGGATCAAAGGGTTACAACAACAAAGATATGGAGGAGAAAGGTAGCAATAATTTTGTGATGGATTTGGGTTTTGCTAGTGTAGTGTAATGTTTAGAAGAAACAAAAGGTCTTAATGAGCATGTGCACCATGAATTCATTAAGCAAGAAGGAAAATAACACATATTGATATTCCCATCAAAACAAAGATTTATGCAAAGAATTCTACTTATAAACCTTAAGGAAAACATTGAAGAACTAATCAATAAAAAGAGAAGATGAATATCTTTCATATAAAGCTATAACCAAGAAAAAACAACATCACAAACTTACTGCACATGAATTCCTAGATAATAGATGCAAATTGTATTCTTTGATTTCCATAAAATGTTCAAGTACAAGCTATAATAGTTCTCTCCTCTGATGTCCAACCTCTTCTATGACTCAAAGATAGATACATGTAGATCAAAATAAAATATCCCTTCTCTCAGTGGTTGAATCCATGAGTCTAGGAACTTCTACATGAGGTGTTCCAGCCAAACCCTAATGTCTAGGGAAGTTAAAACAACTCCTCCAATTAAATTTGACTCTAACCACTCCCATAAATGAGGCTAAATTTACAGAAAAACAACTTTAACAAGACTAATTAATCACTATTACATCATATTTACATTATGATTGATCAATTATACCATAGAAATTTGAATCCAACTGACCAAACTAGAGAAAAACTACCACAGGCAAAAACGCAGCGAAATTATGAGAAAACGCAACAAATTTGGAAAAACTAGTTTTTGAAGGCCTTCCTAAAGTCTAAATTTTGGTCTTGATGGCTCTTTGGAAATATGAGGATGTCTACTACAAGATGGAATCTTTACGAGCTGAAAAGTGCCACTTCTAGCCCCTCAAAATTTCATTCTCCCACAAGTACTCTGAAAAACGCAGTGTGGTCTTCAGCAGGGTGGTAGAAAGGTGGTTTTTAGGTGGTTTTTGGACTTTTTCACCTATCAAATATTTCCAAAATTATGTTCCCCTTAGGTAAAAAATGGTGTATGAACCACGCCAAATCCATATATGTAACCAAAAAGTGAATTAGATCTCTCCAACAAAAGTGCATCATGGAGCACACTACGTTTTTGTCTACATGACAGTGTTAAAATATGCAAAAAATCTCAAAAAACAAAAATTCCTCCAAAACTCTTCAAAATTGGTTTGTGAGGTCCTCAATTTCTATGTTGTGCTATGAGGGAGGCATCAGCAAGAAAATCCAACTTTACTTTCCCTTTTTGCTCGATTAGGGTTTCACTGAGTTTCTCCTTTAATTGCTTGACCTTAACGCTAGCAACTTGATTCCTTGTATAATAATGCATGGCCATGTGTCTTTGCAGCCTGTTGTCTCTATTATCCCTCTTGAGAATCTTATCCAAATGATAATTCACCTTTTCAAGCCAAGATTCTCTATCCTCATTGATTCTGCTCCAATTAGGTCAACTGAAGTCATCTGCTCCTTTTGTTGCTGAAGTGCTCTTTTGAGGCCTCTGGTCCTTGGCATTTTCCTTGTTACCTATTCTCGATGTTCCTATGAATCCTTTGCATCCATCACTACCTTTCCCTTTATATCCTCTTTGCCAATATAAACCTCATGATTTTCCAAAATAAGTTACTTTACCTTCAACTGTTGATTCTCCTATTCTAGGAATGAAATCATGAAGTTTACCTTTGATAAAATGTACTTGAGCCTTTCTATCTCAACATCTTTCTCCATGATGACCTACTCCATTGTCTTATTCTCCTCATTATCCTTCAAATAAACCATCTTAGTGTCAATATGAAATGTTTCCTCATGTTGCGATGGTGCTTCATGTTGTGATTGTGATCCCTGCTTTCCTAATGTTGATGATGTAAGCTTGGCCCCTTCCACAAGATGTGGAGTAAAAAAAAGCCTCCTTCCTTTCTGATATTTCTGAGTTACTTCAGGCCTAGGTATCCTCTCAACTGCAAGTCTTATAGATGAGCTACCTTTCACATGCTTAGGTGGTGTTGATGATGTACTAGGAATTGCAAATTGACTAGTAGAAGACAATATAACATCTGAATGAATGAAAATTTCCCAAGTGATGTTACTTTAAGTCAGCTAATGCAATATAATAACCTTTATGAGGGCATGGTGGAAAAGGCTCTTTTCATGGTCACTATCTCTATGATGCACCTTTTCTGCCATCTTAGATAGACTTTTGTAGAGGTAGTAGGCTAGGTTTAGTGGCTTTCCCCTGTGAAATGCATGAGAAATCTTACGTGGTATTGTACAATCTTGAGAATCTTCCTTCACATGTAAAGTATTTCATTATAACCTTCATCAATGGAGCCAATTTTTCAAGGAGTTGTGCAAAAGGAAAAACCTTCTTAACAGTATGTCTGTATTGGCCTTTCATGAAAGGTTGATAGTTTTGCATACCCAAATCTAAGTTCTTAAACCATTTTCTCCATTTTTTGGTATCCCTTTTGCTTTTGCTATGATCTCAGTTGAAATAGTGAAAGTAACACCTGCAATAATAACCTTATCTCTCCTAAAATGAGTTACAAACAAACTAGTCAATTTGTCATCATATTTGACTCTTTGAATTAACTCACAAGACCATAAACACTCTGCATTCTCAAAGAAATACTTGGACAATGGGGAAGACATCTGCTCCTCAGTGTTTAATGGTTCATATCTCAATATTTGGCCTCCTTTGTTATAGGATTTCTTCTCCTCCTCGATTTTGACAATGACCAAGTGAAACCCTAACCAGGAAAACAAGGGATTAGGATAAGAAAACACAATGAAACAGTTTATATGGCCCTTGGGAGTGCTTTTTCCTCCGAAAGTGTTGAGGAAGTGTATTTTGGTGAATGAGAGATTCTTCAATAATGAATATAAGAGAGAGAGGTGGAGAGAAGTGGTCTTTATAGCTTGTGGAACTCAATTTTATAATGGTAGGGTGGCCCACCATACATTTTCATTTTGTTTTGGAATAAACTATATAACCTTGGAACTTTCATATAAAAATTTAGAACATAAAATTATTAGATCACTTTGAAATGAATTACACTTTAGAACAGAGCCTTTTGAGCAAAACCTTATCACTACTCCTTCATTTCCCAGTTTTATGAATGACATGATAGTTTTGATGACTCTAACCCTAATAACCTAATGGTGACATTAAGCTGAATGAAGGCCATGGTGAAATGAATGAGATGATAATGATGATTTTTCAATGATCTCATATCCAACTGAGTGATGGCAGTGACCGAAACATGAAATTCTTGAAGGAGTAGCAATAGACTTAGACACACTAGCCAGTGACCAAATTTTATTTTGAAAACCTAGTGAAATGATAAAATTTGACTTTGAGACCCCTGACAAAACCTTGTAAGAGCATATTTGATCACTTTTGATAGGCAGAATTGAGTGACACTAATAGGTATCACCATCTATGATATTGCATGCAAAGGAGAATCATGTTGTTGAAATACATTCCTATAGAGGATCAGGATGCAGATATTTTCACAAAGGCATTTTCAAGATGAAAATTTGAGTTTCACAGAGGTAGGATCAGGGTAGAAGATAATCTCTTTTTTTTTTAGAGGGAGTGTTGAAAAATCCAACAAGAAAATCTTAATTAAATTTTGTCCTTGAATTATTTTAGGAATTAAATTGTAATTCTAATTCTCATAGGAACTTGTAATAGTTAACTAAGTTAATTTGACTTAATTGGCTCAGTTAATTCGAGTTCGGAGTCTATATAGAGTCATGTGGAGTGGTTCCTAAATTTTATGCACCTGTATTGAATTTATTTTCAGTTTTAACTATTTAATTCAGTATAACTGAGTTAAAGTCAGTTAAACTAGTTCCAATTGATGGAGGAATTAGTGGGAGATCTAGTAGTGGGGTGTAACCTGTAGTACTGGGGTGTAACGAACACTGCTCAACCACTAAACTAAAGATTCACTCATAATTCACTCATGCATGTTAGATAAGAGAAATACCCAGTTGAGATTAGAGTTCAGGTATAATGTACTATCAGTTGTATAATCATAAGAATTGTACAACTAGTGCATGCAATCAGAGGAAGGCCTATAAGGATTGTGCAATTCATATTTGTAAAATTTCCCAATTAAATATGGGCTAATTCCCCAGGAAAATGTACAAGGAAATATGAGCTTGGTAGGTAGCATATTTGGCTAAGTATTGGTTGGAGCTTGTCTATGAAAGAGTGAGTTAGATTGAGACAATGCAGAGGTTGCTCGAGCTTGAGAAAAGCATTGTAATCTTCTCATATTTTCTGATTAATACAATATACAGATAGCATGGGTTGTTGGTTGTGGCTTTCCCAAGAAAATCAATGTGTTATGTGTGATTCAATTCTTTCTCTTTTAGGAATTGAAACTGCGGAGCTTTGCAACTAAACCTAATGGCTAGGTGACCATGAGGTAAAGCAGCAGGGAGAAACCAAGACAGACAATGGTGAAAAACCAGAGAGTAACAACAAAAGACAAGCATGGAAACTGAGAGTAACAATCATGATGGAAGAGGTCAGGAGGGGAGAGATCCCATCCTACGAAGATGCCACGGCAGGCGCAGGGAAAAGCAGTTAGCCGACAGCAGAAAAGCACAATGCAGGCCCTGCCCTAGGGCCGACCTAGTAGGCAAGCAGAAGGGGAAAATTTCTGCCATTTGCAGAGGAGAAACCACGGTTCCTTATCCCACCAAATAAATTAGAAAGGTACAGAAGCTACATGAAGCATCATGCCATGATATGCAAGTTTGTTAGAGTCTATCCGTCTGAAAAATACCTCACTAGATGGATTCAGCAAAAATGGCAGCCCCTTGGACATGTCGAGCTGAAGCTGGGAGCCAAAGGCTTCTTTACGGTAATCTTTTCTGACCTACAAGACAAAGAAAGAATGTTTGAGAATGGCCCTTATTTTTACTATAATGCTAGTCTATTCATGAGATATTGGGAAGAATGCTATAACCCCGATAAGGAAAAATTCTTAGCAGCACCGGTATGGGTTAGATTGTTTGGCTTACCAATCGACTTCTGGGACCCGGAAATTTTGGACAGGATAGGAAACACGATAGGGAGCTTTGTGAAAATATAACAAAATACAAAAAAAGGAAGGTATACTTCATATGCTAGGATATGTGTATACATGAACATTGCTAACCCAATCCCAGATACAGTAGAGTCAGAGTACCACGAAGAAGTTTGGTAGCAAATCCTAGACTATGAACATATACCTTTTTGATGCTATAGATGTCATGAATATGGACACTTGGTCAAAAAGTGCCCCCTAACAATGGAAGAAGAAGAGAGAAAAAGTAAGTAATAGAAAAAAAATAGATAGATCAGGAAGGATTTTAGGAGGTGAAGAGTAGAAGAAGACCAACAAAAGAAAACACAAACGAAGGTAAAAAGGTACAACAAACACACCTAGGTAAATCAAATAGCTTTGAAATCCTCTAAGAAGAAGGGGAAGAAGAGGATCAAACCATGGAATACCAGGAAGACAAAGAGAAAGACACCAACTCTAGTCATGAAAGGACCCCCACCAAGAGAAAAGCACCGAGTGACATCCCAGAAAAGGAAAAAGGATAGGAAGAATAGATAGAGAAAATGGAGACAGAAATGGAGATAAACAGGGGAGAAGACCTAAGCATAGAAGAAGAAGTGCTGAGAAAGTTATTAAATGAATGGAGAAACTTGGATGAGTGATTTATCCCCGAGGATAAAAGAAGACTTTATGCGGAAACATTCCAACAATATCAAGCCAAACAGGGAAAAGGCAAGACAGCAATTGAAGAACATCAAGAGAGTCAGAAGGACGGTCGACCAGACTAGTAAGGAAAAGTAAAAGGAGGGAAACAATGAGGACAAAAAAACATTAAAGATTCCATCCAGCTAATGGGGGAAATGTTAGTGAACACAGGGAGAGTTGATCTACTTTTGGCAGTGTTCCAAAACCTCAATCAAACCCACCAATTGTAATAACATCCTGGAATATAAGAGGTCTGAATAGTAAAGGGAAGTAGAGACACCTAGTGGAATGGATGAAAAAAGACAAACCTCAGATTATGCTGCTCCAGGAAACCAAGATCTCAGGCCAGAAGATGGAGGAATTTTTAAATAAAATTAAACCTAAATATGAGCAAGTAACCCTAGATGCTAAAGGAAGTGTGGGAGGGATAACAGTCATCTAGAATCCAGCAGAAGTCATAACAGACTAGTGGATAGGACTACCCAGAATCCTTACAAGCAAGTTTAGACTCCTACGACAATGTGAATGGTTTTTAGTTTCAGTAGTTTGCGGGCCCCACACCCCAGTAGATCGAGGTAGATTCCTCACTCATATGAAAAAGCTTGGGAAAATGCATTAGGAACAGATGTGGATCATTGCAGGAGACTTCAATATGACAACATCCAAGGAAGAGAAGAAAGGAGGAATACAGAGAGAGGACCTGGAGATGGAGAGATACAGAGATTTGCAAATGGAATTAAGGTTGGTGGACATTCCAACTATAAATGGAAAATTTACCTGGAATAACAGAAGAGGTGGGAACAAACAAATAGCATCAAGACTCGATAGATTTCTAGCCTATGAACAATTAATAGGAAAGGATATCTTCTATGAAGGTTCCATTCTCCCATCTATAGGGTCAGACCACTGGCCTATTCAATTGGAGATTGCTATGAATCATCAGAACAAAATAAGGCCCTTCCGGTTCAAGGCCTTTTGGCTAAGAGATCCAAACTTCATAGACAAAATGAAAACTTGGTGGCAGAAGAATAAAAATGGCATGGAAGGTAGAAACAAAATTCATATGTTCCAAATTAGACTAAAAGACCTGAAATGAAAAATAAAGAAATGGAACAGAGAGGAATTTGGTAACATTCAAAAAGAGAAAGAAAAACTACAGACAAGAATGGAGGGTATCCAACAACAAATCATAGAGGGAGGAAGAAGTGTGGAGCTGGTAGAGGAGGAAGGGAGGGTGATTACCCAAATCGAGGAAAGAAGAAAGCAAGAAGAAATTCTATAGAAACAAAAATCACGTGTCCAATGGTTGAAAGAAGGGGAGAAAAATTCAAAATTCTTTCATAAAGCAATGTTGAACCACAAACAACATAATAGAATCTTTTCACTCAAGGACAGTCAAGGGAACAGGGTACTTCAACAAGAAGAAATGGAGATGTTACTGGTAGATTACTTCAAAGGGATCTTGATAGAACCTAATATACCAAGGGAGGATGAAATTACTAAGGTGTGCCAATATATTCCCAAAAAAGTGACGAGAGATCAAAATCTGGCTCTACTCAGGGTGATCATGAAAGAAGAAGTGGAGGAAGTGGTAAAAAAATTATGAAGAACAAGGCCCACGGGCCTGATGAATTTACTATATAATTTTTCCAAGCCTCCTGGAGCTTCATGAGCCATGACCTTGTGGAACTCGTGGAAGAATCAAGATGTACGAAACACATGCACCTTGCCCTAAACGCCACCTTCCTTGCTCTGATTCCGAAAATGGAGAACTCGAAACAACCCCAGGGCTTCAAACCAATAGCTCTATGTAATGTAGTATACAAAATATTGGCTATAATAATGGTAAACAGACTTAAGCCAATCTTTCCTGACCTCATAGCTCAGGAGAAAACTATATTTGTTAAAGGAAGACAGATAATAAATGTATAGTAGTTGCTCAAGAGGTAATACACTCACTAAAAAACTCTAGAAACAAAGGTATGCTAATAAAACTGGATCTGGCAAAGGCTTATGATCATATTAGTTGGGAATACCTCGGGGGTAGCTAAAAGCTCATGGCTTTGACGAGAGATGGGTGAAATGGATAATGTCAATGGTAGGTATCCCGGTGATGTCAGTTATGCTAAATGGAACCCCTTCGGAAGCCTTTAACCCTATGAGAGGGCTTAGACAAGGAGATCCCCTCTCCTTGTTTCTATTCATTCTAGCAGCAGATGGTCTGGGAAAGCTGGTGAAGGTGCGCCTGGCCAATGCACAGATAAAGGGAATGCGAATATGGGGTAACGAAATTCCTATAAAACATCAACAATTCGTAGATGATATCATGATCTATAGATAAGCCACTCTGAAGGAAGCCCAATCGATTCTAAAAATTCTCTCAGAGTTCATGAAAGCCTTAGGGACAGAGATTAACAATGAGAAATTAGAGATATTCTTCTTTAACACTCAGGTAGCATCCCAAAGATTCTTGGCTAGAACAATGGGATTCCGAGTAGGAAGTTTCCTAGCAAAGTATCTTGGCATAATGCTCAATGAGTATCAGTACAGAGTAGCGAATTGGGGACCTCTCATAGGTAAGATAAGAAAGAAGATAGATAATTGGACATTCCAGTATCTGAATACCCCTAGCCGAATAACTTATAAGAGTAGTATTTCAATCCATCCTAATATACTAGATGTCTAGCCAAGTTGTCCCTAAATCTATTTGTCAAAAATTAGTGGCCATGTTTAAGAAATTTTTATGGCAAGGAACAAGTACAACTCGAAAATGGGAATTGCTCTCCTGGGAATGGCTTAGCAAACCAATCAGAGCTAGAGGCTTAGGTTTGCATGACCCTTATAGCCTTAACCAAGTGATGGGAGAAAACCTGTGGTGGAGGTGGACACAGGGTGGACAGGACCTATGGAAGAAAATTTGGGAGAAGAAATACGAGGTAGCAGAGAAACTAGAAGATAGGATGGGAAGCCAAGTAGAGGAAAAAGGATCAGCAATATGGAATTTTGCTAGGACCAATAAAGATTTGATAAGAGGTTACAACTTTTGGGAAGTAAGAGAGGGGGACACAGCCAAGTTCTGGGAGGAATCCTAGCAACAGCAAGAAAAGCTTCTCCATAAAGAATCCCTCCAAGAAGTCCATGAATTTACCTCCCAAATAGAGGGGGAATTGGTAGGAAACTTCTGGAAGCCAAGTATAGGGGAGTACTGGTGAAATTGGAAGCAAAAGGAGGACTGGGTAGCAGCCCCAGAGACAAAAAGCTGGGGGGATTACAACAAAGAAATGGCATTCAGGAAAGTTGTGGTTAAAACAGGGAAGGACATACTCCGATGGGGAACCTGAATAAAAGGCACGTTCTCTATAGCAGAAGGCTATCATTTAAAGGTAGGGCATAATCAACAGGTAGAATAAAAAAATGGAAAAACATCTGGAAAATCAAAACTTGGCCTAAGGTAACCTTCTTTCTATGGATTTTACATCATGAACGGGCACTAACCTAGGATCAAATACGGAAAAAAGGCATGTAGGGACCCTCTCGATGTGCACTATGCCATGAATAGGAGGAGACGATCGAGCATCTAATAAAAAGCTACACCGTCAGTAGGAACCTGTGGAGAAATCACCAGTAAATGTTTGGAATATGTCATAGAAACTACCATAATATAAAAAATACTCTAGAAAATTGGCCAAGGAAACTTTACCAGAACCAAATCTTAAATCGCGCGTGGACACTATCCATAGGGTTCATGCTTTGGAACATCTGGAAGGAAAGAAATAATGTGATATTCAAAGAAGAAAGGAGAACACCGACAGAAATTTGGAAACAAATAATACAAAATATCCGAGGAACTATTTTAACAGGAAGGTGGAATGATCAAGACTGGAAGATTAACCAAATAGAGGAGAGAATTTTGTAGTGCTTACAATTAAAACAAAGCATGATAGACAGAACACAAAGTAAACCTCAAATCAAAGAGGTTGAGGATATTAGCACTTACAGACATCCACTACAAGGTTTTATCAGGCTAAACTTTGACGGGGCAGCAAAAGGTAATCCCAGAGAAGTAGGAATAGGGTGGCTAGTCAGCTATGATGGAGGAACCACTCTGATAATTTTTGTGATGGATTGCAGAGAAGTAATGAACAATGAAGCGGAGTTGCACTAAAACGGGGACTCGAAATTTCCATCCAGGAAAAGTACCAGAACCTTCAAATCGAAGGTGAATCGAAACTGGTAGTAGACATGGTAAAACAATTGCAAAACAAAACACTGGTGGAAAAGATTAGCAGGAGTTGGAGAACAACATGGTTAACTAGTGAAATAAGGAAATTGAGAAATAGAATAGACTATCTTATTCCGACACATGTAAGGTGAACAGGCAATAGACTGGCAGACTGGCTAGCTAATTGGAAAAGCCGAAATAGGGGAAAGTTGATGGACCTTAGAGGAATAGAGCTCCCTCACCTGGAGGAGAAGGCACAATTGCAGAAACTCCTAGAAGTCGATAACGGTGGCAACAACGATCCAGAGAGGAATGTTTAGGAAAAGGAACCAAGTGGCAAATGTGGGGAAAGTACAAAATCGGTGAAGATAGATAGTACACGCGCGAGAAATTAAAGGAGGAAATGGCAAAAAGGGCAGCTGATGGAGTAGGGTAGGGATGGATCACATCTCGAAAAGCCAGCGGAGGCACAACCAAGGAATGAGACGGTGGAGGGTAGGTGGGAATTTGGGAAAAGGGTCAGAGAATGGATGGCAAGTGGCAGTGAAAGGACAAAAAGTATATGGCTAGAGTAGCCGGGAGGATGTAGGAGTGATGGGGAGTAAAGGTGGACAGAATGGTCGAGACACATCCCGAGAAGAGGACTCAGGGAAGAGTGTTAGAGGGGACAAGTGGAGGTCAGAAGGGACAGGACAGGTGGAGGTCAAAAGGGACAAAAGGATATGAATAAACCAAAGAGGGCTTGAGGTGGCATTAGTAATTTGCATGCGGAAGAGCACAAAGCTGGCTGGAATGAAGAAAGGTAGTAGATAGGAGCAGTGAATAGAGAAAGGCGAGTTAAGGTGGTATGTAGTCTCATTCTCCTACTTGGTCTTTTATGTTGTAGCTAGAAGTAGGAGGCTAAGTAAATTCCCTGAGAGGACCATGAGGCTTAGATTAGCAGTTAGAAATAGCATGTCTATAGGAACACTCAGACCTGGGTAGTAGTGTCCGCCCTTGACCACAGGAGTAAGCCAGAAAGCCCTAGCACCGAGGAAATCTTCTGTTCATCTAGGGAAAAATAATAAAGGTCTCTTGAGGAAAGGAAAGACCAAACCCAAGATAGTTCTCAAAGCGGGGAAGGAAGAAATCTCAGGTAGGAGAGATAACCCTATAAGTAGTTGGACCCAAGCTCCAAATAATTATGTAGGAAAGGCCAGAGGAAGAATGAGTAGGAAATCCTTGGAAAAAAGAAGAGAAATCCATCCCCTTCAACAGACAGGGAGAAAATTCAACCCGCATAGACCCTCAGAAAGCTAGCAACATGGGCAGCAAGGGGTACCCATAGCCATCTCGAGTGAAGATCATGAAATGGGCCGATTTATAGGTCGGCCCTTGGTGCTTGCTGCACCTTCACATCATTTTCAAACACTGGGAAATCAGAATCCTGGAAAGGAAAGGATGGTAAGTAACTGGATCAAAACTCAAATTCTAAACAGTGTTCCTGAATTATGTTATCATGTATTGATAGGTAAGAAATATTCAGTAGAGTGTAGCACTCAGTCCAGAAAGAACATGACCCTGCAAAAAGTGTAATGGGTTCCAAAACAGGAAGAGGGAACCAAGAAAAATCAGAAAAGGAGAGGCCGAAAATTGGAGGCCAAGCACATGATGAGCATTACAGATGCTTACATGGTGGGGAACCCACCCGAAATTTGGGAGTAGAGAAATGGCTGGGAGAGAGAGCTAAGATCCATCAGCGTGAACCAGGAGGTACCTAGGGGAGAATGGGAAGCAATGGTGCCGGACCTAGGAAATTTGTGCAGTCGCAACTCCCTTTTCAATAAAACGATCCAAAATTACTGGATAATGAAGCATGTGGTAACTAGAGCCATGAACATGAATCAAGCTGTCTGGGAAGAAGAAGAGGAGGAAATGCGGTAGCAGAATGAGCAGCTATAGAACTAGCACCAGGAAGAAATGGAAAACCTGAAGTCTGTGCTTCTTAAGGAAATTGCAGCGGTACAAATTCAAGTCTCTCGCAACACCCTCATCTTGGGGAGAATTGAATAGATGATGAGGGATATGAAATGGATAATGGAGCAGAGAAGCGAGACCCCTGGATCAAGCGCCAAGGCGCCTACCTTGATAGTCTCCTCGGACGAGGACTGATGCAGTATGTTAAGTCTGTTAGTGTGTTTTAAGCGATAAATTGAAATTCGATGTATTACCTTAGAATAAAAGCTAGGATAATGCGTAGAGCTCGGAAGAGAAGACATGTTAGAAACATAGAGATGAAAATTTTCAAATTTTGGGCTAGATTTAATGTAGACAGGTGGTTTCTTGGTTTCCTTCGGGCATGTTAACCACCTGGGACATATGATGCATGTAAATTTTGATTTTGAAATATAGATAGCAGCTCTGCAAAAGTTAACAAAAAAAAATTCTTTCTCTTTTATGCTTCGTGTTTTCACTGATCGCTTATTGTTTCCACTGATAAGTAGTGTATATTCAAGTCAATTATTTTAGCATATTACAATCTGAAGTTTGAATCTACAAGGTATTCCTACAGGAGGCAAAGGACCACCATATTCCTACCACATGTCAATGGTACAAATATTGACATGAATCTAAGAGAGGTATATCTATGAGGGCCATAATTTTGGGTCATTGAATTTTATATCATTGGAAAGCTCTCGATCAGTTTAATATTATGGTGATATTATAAAAAAAGTTTAATATGGTTGAAAGAAGAGGTATTTTTTTGTTTAGAATTTTTTGGCAAAATCACATAATTTATTATTTGTCGACGCGTTTCGAACCAACTAGTGTGGTTCATCGTCAGGACAAGATGAAGATACAGATCAGTTCAGCGTGTTAAATAGACTGAGCAGGGACTCCAACGGCTAGAAAGACTAACGGCTATTTTTCAACTAAGGACCCCAGTCAAACCTAAAATAATATTATTATTTTATAATTATTATTATATCTACGGAAACAAATAAACTGGGTAAAAATAACCAGAAAAGGGTTAGATATTAAATTTATCTATTTAATTAATTAATATATATATTATTAATATTTACAATACCCAATATAATACTATATTTAATTTCAAGTTATTAAAATAAATTACTATATAATACTATATTTAATTTTAATAATTAAAATAAATTACTAGACAAATATACTTACTAGAAATTAGATAGATCTAAATTAGTTTTCAAAACTCAACCAATTATAAATATTTAAATTATTATATATAAATATATATAATAATAAATAAAATGTAAATAAATAAAATATAACCATTATATATATAAATATAAATAATATATATATATAAATATAAGAAAATGTATATAAAATAAAAATATAACCCCATATATAATTATATATTATATATATATATATATATTCTACTTAAAACTAACAAATTTTTATGTTAAATATATATATATATATAATATATATATATATAATATATATATATATTTTAATATATCATCTAAATATATTAATAATATTTTCCAATAACTACCATATTAATAAGGTTTATTCTATATTAATAATGTTTATAATATATTTTTTAAGGTTTAAATATATATGTATATTAAAATATATCATCTAAATATACTAATAATAACTTCCAATACCTACCATATTAATAAAGTTTATTCTCTATTAATAATGTTTATTCTATTTAATGATGGATAAATAGATATACATATTTAAACAGTTTTTATCATACTTTATTTAGAGAGGATATTTTAAATAAGCTTAGACTAATAGAAATTTTATTAAATGAATAAAAGGAAAAATAGTTACGAAAATACTTCTTTTAATTATAATTATAGCATTATGATGTTACCAATCTAATTATTATTAATCAATCGCTTAGAATATATTATGCTAAATATTCCCAAGATTAAATCATCCTTGAAGAGGTATTTTGATAACACCACTTCCTTAAGGTGACCAAGAAGGTAAAGTATGAATAATTTGTACCCTAAAAAAGGTATAAAGGGTATCAATTGTTGTTACACCTCTTTATTGATGCCCACACATGACTAGCCTTAAACATATGTAACTTGGATTAAATTTGGTTTCTAAATTATACTATGCAATATTTCCTCCTTGTCCCTTCTCTATGTGTTACGACTATGGAAGTATTGGGATATTGTGATCGTAATAAGGTGAGGTAGGTCCTTATTAAAGGTATCAATTTCCCTCAACCAAATGTTGGGAATTGAGTTAGTATAGAGTCCATTTATTACTCCTTCCTTTCCATTTTAGAGGAGAAAACAACTTAGGATAATATTCCATAATTTAGCTATACACTATATGTATCCTTGGGCTTCGACATTCAACAACTAAAAAAATTGTGTTATAGGTAAGTTTGTCACCCAATTCCCAGTTATTTTGGAGACCAAGGTTGGTCTTGGATTTAACCAAGCCAAGTGTTTTAGCCTTTACATAGTTCCTTTTCCTTTTAGGCCATATCCAAGGGTTTATGGAAGATGATTGTCCATATGGTGGAGAAAAAGGATTTGTAAGTGGATCTCAAAATCCCAGGTTATCACAACTAAATTGTAGATTTGCACAAAGGAAGTGTTTTTTACAACTCATGTATATTATTCATTCTATTTATTTCCTTCTAATAAGTTAAATAACAGGGTGGAATAAGCTTTGAGAAATCTATTGTAAGATAGTAGCTATGGGGCCAAGGGTTTCCACATAGTGAGTTTAGAATGGTGTTATAGACTTAAAGAATGTAGATGTTTGGGAATTATCAGAACTCATATTTTAGGTTAGGCCCTTTGTGTCAAATAGGTTGATTGGGCATGGAAGGTTTTGTTAAGAAGTCACATTTCTCTTGGTGCACCTCTCTAGGGAATAAACCATTGCAATTCCTTTTACTCTAATGGCTTGTCCCTACACCTAATTTGGTCAAGACTGAACTTGAAATTTTGTGGCACAAAGTACATAGAACAGTTGTGAAGACATTATGCCATTCCTAACATGAAATGACAACATCCTTGGTACCAAGGATGAACCTCATTAGAAGGTTTGAAATGTCAACCATCAAATATAGTTGATCTGATTAATCTGAAAGTCAATTGCAAATATCAATATGGACCACAAAAGTATGACATCAAGAATTGTTTTATATTTTAATGATCATTTTCTCTAATGATATCCTCTACTAAATAATGATGATAAAATGTTGAATTGAAGCCCTTGGCTTTTTATATTGTAGCTCTTCAAAAGAGGTGTCATTTACATGAATAATTTGTTAAATAAGTGTTTAATGGTTTGAATTCCCAAAAAAAACTCAAGTTTAAGTTTGTGTTGGTCAATCCCAATAGGATCATCTTGATAATGCAAGGGAACAAGTTGTTTATTGGTGAATTAAACAAGCTCTCACAAATAAGGTCTAAGAAAAATACTTGCCTATTTAAGCTACAAATCCTGTGGAAATTTATATTTGAACCCAAGAAAGGAATTTCTGTCTATTTTTTGGCAATTTGAGATTTTCTTGTAGATGGTATGCTTACTTGCATGGATGTTAAGAATCCCCATTTCCACCATTTTGGCTGAATTGAAACTCTTAAGAACTTTTTCTGCATCATTTCCATGTTTATGTGGGATTGGGATGGTCTTTTTGTATCCAGTTTCTCTTTGCAACCATCCTTTAGAAAGTGACTCAAGTCTTATAATACTACCTTTCTTTTGCTACAAAATTTTAGTTTGATTGGTTTCTTACACATTTTTGGAAAATAATATTTATGTGTAAACAAATAAAATGAAGTTATTTTTAATAACAAATGGCTTATAAAACTCTCACATGGTTTGACATATCACCAATATATGTAAGTTCTTCCTTGTAGATCAATGTGCAGGTGTATAGGGTTCAGGTTGTGATCAATCACCTACAAAATTTACTAAACTTTTAGGGTGGGGTGGTGTCATATACCTAGATGCTTCCCTTGGCCATTAGGTTATCCCATATAAATTTTAAACTTCTATCAGCCAATTGTTAAGATTACTATGAATCTCTAACAACAATATGATTTAATTCATATGCATAAACATATAGCAAGGGAAATAACCATGCTTATTTCAAATTCATTCATTACATATTTGCTTCCATGAATTCACACAAGAAATTATCAATAGAAAATATTCCACACAAATTTAATGATGAATGATTATTTGTAATGAATGTAAGCCTACCAAATTGGTTGTTGAGTAGTGATTCACCACATGAACATAGGAATTAGCTATGGATTCCACCCCTAGTATAGGCCATTGTAGTACATTACTTAGGCACCAAAATTTAGGGTTTGAAATTGGGATATTATAAGCAATTTTTGTAATGTGAGTAAGGAGCCCCCTAAGATATATCCTAAGGAATTTGTTCCAAGAAGTGGTGGAGAAAATATGAAATACCATGTTAGAGAATTGGTAGGATAGTCAAAGAAAGGAATGAATGAATACACAATTTCCCCCACCCCTTTCCCAACAAAATGATAACTTTTCAATGTTGGATCTAGCCATTTTGGGGATGACCAAATCACTTGAACATAACAATGATGATTGGGATCTGGTCATTATGGAGATTAAGTCAATTGGGATTGAGATGGGAAACCCCTAACTATCGAGATAATCCTTCACCTGATATTATCAGGCTCTTCTAAATGCTACATGATTCATATATGCTTATGCCCAATCCTAGGACCTTCATACTTTGAGAGAAAGTAAAAAGAACCCAATCTAGACAAACTTCATCCTATCAAAAGCAAAAGACTATATCATAAAATATAAGCTAGTCCTCAAACAAGTCTTAGTCTATGGTTGATGTGGATTTCCAAGCAACCTAGGTGTTGGGTAATCATGTCCAGTAAGGCTAAATGAAGATATGAATGAGGTAATTATAACTTGTAGGGGAGGGCTAATCATGCCTAATGCCCCATAGAAATATGTCTCTAGTTCCCTCTCTCCTACTAAATTCACCTAGGTAAGGATATCTAATGAAGTGGTCACTAAGCTACCTCTTCACAAACATATTCAACATGTTTCCTTACCTTCAAATTGAATCAAGTGACTTAGGGGTCTTGAGTAATGAAAAGGAAAATGAGTCCTAATCACACCTCCAAAACGGTCCTTGGAATTACACTTCTTGAAGGGAATCCATATTGCTAAATGGAACAGGACCATGTCTGATAGAAAGGATTTGAAGTTCCCTAAGAAATCATCCTCTAATTTTCAATGTGAAATAACCATGGGGAATTATCTGCATGCCTATCCCCAAGGTGCTTACCTAACTAAAATATTGTTTTTGGGTGTCTAAGTGGGATTAGGTTATAATTTTATTTTTTTATGGTTATCTTGGTATCATGAGCCAAACATATGCTTTTATGGTGATAGTGTATGCATGTCTAGTGTGAACAACTAGAAATGACAATTGTTTAGAAAGTAAATTAAAGTTTGAAATGACATCTAATTTAAGAGCATGTATGCAACTAAGAAATATAGTTGAATGGATTAGATTATTTCTTTACTTCTAAGTTAGATCTTAAAGAACTTGAAAATAAAATGTAGATTTAAAATGACGAAGCAATCTACTTTGATTTTTTTTTCAAGTAATTAACACTCAAAAAGGAAAGGCCAGTTTGGCAGGCAAGGTACTAGTTGATGTGAGAGATTCTTTTCTTTTTAATTTAGCACATATTTTATGAAAAAAAATTATCTATAAAAAAAATATATATATATTGATCTAGTGCTGAATAAAAAGCAAAAAAGAATCTAAAAAACTCAAGGACAATGGCCTCCTATTAAGGTCTCTTTGATGCACAAGTATTAAAGCGACAAAATCAACCCATTCCAAATCTAAGATTCAAGTAAATGATTATATATAAAGGATTAAACAACAAATTATAGATTTGATCTATGGCTTACAACAACAAGAAAACACCAAATAAACCCTACCAAGATTAATTGATGGAAAGGTACTGTAACCCCAAGGGTTTTTGTTCCCATTTGTATATATCTGTTATTATCACCCAAAAAATCTGTACCTAGCCATTTCTTACCAGGTTGATAAAAATAGACCATGTAGGATGAATTTTACAATGGTAAAACCTACTTTCACCATAAAATAATTTAGTGAACCATTTTCCTGAATTATTTCTCATTAAAATCCAAAAAACCCCATGAGAATAATTAAATAAATCATTATGTATTTAATATTCTCTAGAAATAATTATTAAATACTTATTTGATGATTATTTCTTATCACTTTTGACTTAATCACCTTGGAATAATTAAATAAATCATTATTTATTTATTATTCCATATTGATCCCCTATTTTCCTTATGAGATATTTGTTAAATCATTATTTAATAATTATTTCAAATTCGTATTTGTCTTAATCCTCACAAAGTGATTAATAAATTATTTTTATTTGTTAATTACTTTAACCACTTTCTAAATAAATATATTTGACTACTATGAATATCTTTTTCCTCTCAAAAAATATAATAAAATATTCACAATAGCTAGATTTTGGTTTAGTCAATAATATTTTATTATTTTCTATTTCTCAACCTATCTCAATATTTTGTTATAAATAGAGGGTTTTCTCTCCATTCATCACCATGACCAATTTCATCATCCCCATTATCGTCAAATAGCATTTGAGCTCCCACTTGAGGTCTAGCATCCTTTGTTTCTTTTTTCCCATTGCATACCACATATTGAGAGAGAGAAGCACATTGTTGAAGTGCAAGGTCAAGAAGGACCCATCCTAGGGAGGGGGGCCTACAGACCCAATTCTATAATCACTCCTCATCATGTGTATTGTTTTTAATTGATAATTGATCATTCATATTATCCATTGGGTTGTTGCACTTATATTTTTGTTGTTATGTTTTTATTTGCATGCTATATTTTTATGCAAGGTTTTTCTAACATTTTATTGTATATCTTAAGCATATACACAACCCTATTTTGTTGTTAGGGTTATAAGTCACCTATAACTTAAGTAAGGGATTTTGGTACACTTTTCTGAAAACTTACATTGACATCTGTGAAGGGAAATATTTTTTGTATTGAGGGAATACCTAAAAGTAGACTACTGGACATTATTGGCATTTAGGCAACCGAAAGACATGAAATATTAGTAGATTTTTTTGTTTTAGGCATTGTGTAGAAAATTACCTAGAAGTTATGTTTCCATTTCATATATTGCCCTTGAAACATGCTTTGAGCCAGTATAAAAATTACCTCCTTTAGCTATGTTGACAATGTAGATTTTCCACACTAAACCTACATTAGATTTTGCAAACTACTAGATGATTGTGTGTCAAATGTTGATTTATCTTGAGGGGTTTCCATCATGTATATCTTGAGGGGTTTCCATCATGTATAACTTAAAATCACTAAGGAAAGGGTAAAATGCACCTAAATAAACACAAATAAAAAATTAATTGTAAAATGGGAGGAAAGAGGGTTTTACCCACAAACACAACCAATAATCTAAAAATGGTTCAAATCCCCATTAGAATCGTCATTTTGTTGTGTAATTCTTACAACAAGGGCTAGCAATAAATACTTATCTAGTTTTTTCTCTAGAGTATAGACAAATATGTGAAACAAATATTAAAAACCCTAATATTTAAAGAAAATATTCACCTAAGTATTTTCACAATTCAAAAAATCTAAAATAAAATGCTAAAAAATGAAAGGATTAGAACATCAAGTAAACAAAAGATGAATGGCTTTCCATTACTCAGGAATAGACTTGATAAAAATGTTACATTTGAGAATGGCCTTGGAGACAATTGTATCTCTTCACCTCCTCCTTGTGAGGGTTTTTTGATAATCCTAGGTGTATGGCAGTTTCTCTCTCCTCTATCGCTGAAAAGGGAATGAAAAATAGTCATAAAATTAAATGGTTATTCAAAGAAATGCTCATAAGGAATCGAGAAAAACCTCTTTAATTTATAAAAAAATAGTGGTTAGCTTTGATATGGTTACAAAAAAAAAAAAAAAATTATATTATATATATGTGTGTGTGTGTGTGTGTGTGTGATTATTTCACCAGATCAAATTTAATTATTTTTTATTATTTTATGATAATTTCATTTTTTTAGTTAAATTCAAATGGAAAAATTCAAAGAAGAAGTTTATAACATCAATTAAAAGTAACCCAGCCTAAATCCATCTTAACTCTAGATCTACCCAGCACCGAGAGGGATCAAATGTCTTTTCATTTTAAAAGTGGTTTGCACCTCAAGATATTTAATCCCTCTTGGCGCTTGGTGGATCTAGAGTCAATATGGATCTAAGCTAGTTTAAATATTAATTATAATTATAATAAGTTGGTTGTCTATATTCCACACGAAAAGTGTGGGTCAATGCCATGGGTTCTCATAAACCTAGAGCTCAAAAACCACTAGCAAGTTTACCTTAACTACCCAACAAAAATTAACAAAAATAATAATAATGACATAAAAAAGTTGTCTTTTACTATTTTAGTTTAAAGATATTTATATTTTAATGTAGGCTTATTTTTATTATGTTATTATTTTTGTTTACATAACATAACAAGACAAGGCATTACACCCGCGAGGGTTTGGTCTCGTGGCCAATGAATGGTTTGCTAAGTCGTTCCTACCGCTGTGCAGGTCACGGGTTCAAGTCTCCTCTTAACCTGAGTGTCGTTCTTGCAGGCTAGGTGGTTCCTCCTAGCAGTGATAGTGGCAGTCGGTGGGATTCGACCCCATGTAACGTGAGTATGATACCACCACCATTTCCGATTACACTAGATATCAAAAAAAAAACAAGAAAAGACATTACAAAATTTCTTCCATACTCGGTTGGAAAGCACCTCTCGGGCAATAACTTAGGGAAAAATGGTTCCTTAAGATACTTTAATGTGATATGAGTAAATATAATAAAAATAACTTATGAGAAATGGTTATTTAGGCTATTTTCATGGGATGAAAGTGTAAAAGAGGGTTAAACATGGGAATCTCATACTATATTAGTCTATTTCAATATCCTAGTAATTTGGACTAGGTGATCCACTCATTGCGCCGAGAGGTGCTCTCCAACCCAGTATGGAAGAGATGTTGTAACTTCTTCTCTTGTCATGTCATCTCCTATTATGTAAACATTTTAACTTGATCAAACTACATAAAATAAAAATTAATAATAATAAAAAAAAATTAAAAAATAAAAATAAATATAAATAAAAAAAATAATATATATATATATATATATATAAATATATATATATATATAAAATTAATAATCGTGGAACTTCTTGGTTACAAATGAGAATGTTCCAAGACCTTGGATGGGAATGATTCACATTTTTTCTCAAGTATTCTTCTCTGAATAAATAAACATGTTGATCAAGGGAAATAGATATCAATGAGAAGATTATAACTAGATTTGTCTTCATTCTAAGTAAATTTTCGAATTTTTTTTTTTCTTCCTAGATATCATGGTATGTAATTCACGCTTTTGATAATTTTAGGTTTTCAGGTGATGAATCATAGATTACATTTATATTTATCTTCCAAGGGCTTAAGCAATTTAATAACTATGTCCATGTCTTGGTGTGAATTATTTGGATAGAATTGGCTTCCATAACTTTTGCAAAGAAAATCGGCATTGCTGGCCATCAAAAAATGTGTGTTTCCTTCAACTTGTTTAGAGGATTTCATTGCCTTTGTAATGTGTCAAAGCTTGTCATCAGTTGCAAAAAAGTACAAGCCCAAGGACGATTCGTTGATTCAACATCATAGACAAATATGCCAGGCTCTAGGAATTTGTCATGATGGTTTGATAATGTGTATCATTAAAATAAATAAATTGCAAAATATAATAATATATCTTATTTCTTAACATCTTATGTATTGTGTCTTTTTTGTAAATTAAAAGACTTTATATTACCAAAATATCTTTCGTTGATGGGGGTGAGTAGTGGCCTGAGTGATCTAGTGGGATCTGATCCTAGCACATAACGCACAATGATCAATTTTATTGAATTAAGGGGATGGTGTGGCCACCCCCACACATGCGACTACATGCGAAGAGATAATGCCTAGAGTTTGGCAGTTGTAGTAATTATGATTTGGGTAGGGTGGCGACACAGGTATAGTTTACATCCATAAATTTGTATTTCTATCTGGAAGGTGACCCTAAGGCTAATTCATCGCATGCCAATGGAAATGAGTATGGGTCTTTGCATGTGGACGAGTAACTGCATTGAAGAGGCTCTGGAGTTGAGGTGTAGCGTCTAGTCCTTGTTTTATGGGTATGTTAACTACGCACACTACATTATCCTTGAAGATTGTTCTATGCTTATTGCCCTTAAGAATTCGACCTTTATTCTTGGCATGATTCTAAACTTGTCGAAATGTTTCTTTCTATGGCATATTGCTTGGGATTTTATGGGAGTAAAACTATGTTCACATGTTATTCTTTTTTTTATCAATCAAGGTAGGGCACGAGGAGCATATATCTATGTACGTAGCTTAAATGTCATAGAAAGCCATCTTAGTGGTTTCAATTATGCTCTCTAAAGTCATAACCCCATTATTGAAATAATATATATGGTTTATTATTATGGGTTCGAAGGACTTAGTTGTTGTCTTGGGTTGAATGTTGGTATTTGTCATACCCTCCAAGCCCATTTTCCCCTCAGTCTTTGGATCTGTCACATTAGGTTCCGTATTATTGTCCCTGTAATTGTGGTAGTTGGTTGGCATGAGGGTTCTCTCACCTAGAAGGGAGGTGTGGCTCACTAAGTTCTTTATCATTTCATTGAGTCTCATATTATTGTGGTCTATCAATTCTAGGGAGAGGAAAGGGGTTTGTTTGTCGAGAGTGGTGTTTTGAGTTTGGACATAATTAAGCACCATATATGGGATTCCTTGTATTGATATTGGGCAAGGTGGATAGTGGCTTATGTTATGTGATAACTCCCATTTTGGGGGCCTTCAAGATAATTAAGCCTAAAACTAAAATTTTTTGTTGTTGTGATATGGTGATTACAGGTTTAGGCTCAAACTTCAGAGCTTCGCCCTCCCCTAGAAATTTCAACCTCATCTTTGAGTCTAAATACTAGATACCAACATCCTATAGCCAGAAGAAATTGAGAAGATCAGTCAAGTTATCAAATATTAAAGTCATTCACTTTAATATCATGGCAAGACCCACCTCAAGAAGGGGTTGTGGCACAAGCAGCAGTCATGGGTGCAAGGGTCGTAGCCATGGTCGATGTCACACCCAAGGCCGAGAAGAAATGCACATATATCATGACGCCATGTTCACAAAGTTTAAAAACACGACCCATGTTTGGGAAGACTTTTTAGCCAGTGAAAGGAACCCCATAACTTATGCAAAGATAATAAGTGAATTTGGAGATTTAGTCATGGAACCAGTCCATACCAAAGGGATGTGTAATCTGTATGTTTAGACCCTATTTCTCTATTAGATACTTAAAACCCTGTTGGAAAGAGCTTTGATAGAGAGGAAGAAAGCACAACCAAGCACCGTTGACAACATGGCCAAGATCAGGAGTGAACAGTAGAAAATGAGATTTTTCATTATTCAATTAGACAACATAATGGCTTGAATTGAGAAGCATATTCCATGCATTGCTCCTTCTGTTGCACCTAGCCCAAGTGCAAGGGACTCAAATCCTTTTGATTCATATAATGAATAGTCCTTTTTATTTCATGTTTGTAGCATTAATCTGCAGAACAAATAGTAATAGTTTTCTTGATGATGATGTATTTATTTTTGTAATTTTGAAACTCTTGCAAACATAGAAATTTTGGGTTGCATAGGAAACAACCAAATGTTCAACAAAATTAGTTTCCCATTGGGTGGGTTGAGACCAACTGGAATGTATGGGTTACCATGTAACATATTTAGATTAATGAAAGGAAACACCAACATCTTACACAAAAAAATATTACCATAATATATTAAAAAATACAGAGTTGTTACATCTTGTCCATAGTGGGGATTCTTACTACCTAAGAGAATCCTCCAAATTTTATTTTCAAAGGAACCCAAAAAAAAACTAGACATTATGTATAGATGTTACAAAATATAGCAAAAGTTTAAATATACTAGTAGACTTAATATCCATTACGAGTCAAAAGAAGAAATACGAGTAGGGTCTCCAACACTTGGTACTGGGGATGCAACAGTATCAGAGTCATAGTGAAGATTCTATTCTACATGGGCCATCCATGTGGCAAGCTTATACATGGAGAAGCATTGGTTCCTCAATATCTTTTTAATGTCCTCCAGTGAAGTAAACATGTTATACCTTTCCACTTGTTTATCTTTCATTAATATACCAAGAAGAGTATTCATCTACCAGTGAAGAGCAACATAATTCATGTGTTTCTTTTTTCATTTTTTGGGTGTGACCAACCTCCCTCTAGTATATTAGAGTCAAAGTAGGATTACCTCTCAGTAGCCGCCTGTGTTTCCAATTTTCTTATATCTTAATGAGTCTCAGTAGGTACTACTTTAAAATATGTTGAAACTGAATCCTCGGCGAAAATTCGAGCCACACATTGTCCTTGAAACCATTTCCACATCCATGCCTCCTACATTGCATGCATTTTCTGGGGGGCATGGCGAGCAATAGGGGTCGACCCCTACTAGGAACCTAGCAAGGATAGTCACTTGACAAAATGTTAACAAAGTACAGATTGACCAATTAATTGGTGTCATCACAAAACAATGGACTCCAAAATAAACAAATAGAGGAACCACTACTCCTAGGGTCCCAAGGTAAATTCAATCCCCCCCCCCTTGTAGCCCAAAGAAAAATTAGAATTCAGTTAGAGACATAAACAAAAACAAGCCCATAGACAATACATTCAACACTTAAGCCTTAAGCCTAACTAAATTGAACCAAGATGGTGATGCTGCATAAAATGACTTGAACAGACCAGACATGAGATATAACACACTAAGAACAATACTCACTTCTATCATGTCAAACTAAAACAATCTAGACCAAAGGCCAAATTTTCCCAAGTTCTCCCCAAACCCTAGCATGATAGTTTTACACAATGATTGACACAAGACTTACAAAACCAGAAAGAGAATCATACATGCAGAGCAAATCCAAGAAGAATAAAACCTAAGCCACCAAGTGAGCCACATTGATAGTATAAATCCTTCGCAAATTATCACTACCAAGCTTTGAAACCCACTGTAAATTCACCTCACACCAATAGAGTTTCCCCTCCCACCTTTGCTTCTCTATCTTTAGACGATACACATGCTACTCAGTATGAGGGTCAATTACACAAACAAGCAGAAATCTCCTAACACATGAGCCAAACTATAACACAGGGGAAAATCATTATTAGGACTTGATTGGCTTATGGATGGATAATTTCAGTGAATGCTTTACTCATGTTTTCCTTTAGATCTCGTCAAATTGGGTGAATAGCTCTCTGGTGTCTTCAATACATTATTTTTACATCTTGTATATCATAGTGAATATTTAAGTCATCTTTCTTTTTTGGTTTGAGATCTGCACTATAGTCAGTATGCACACCCTATTGCAGGAGATCATTTTATGTCTAATGATAATTTTTTCAAATTCCTTGAGGAGCTTTGTTTGTTTTGTTTGAGAACTTGTTAAATTGTATACCTACCTTTTTAGAGACTTGGAATTCTCCATCCCTGTAATTGGGAATCCATCCACCTATGTGTTGCTCATATTCAATCATCTAGCATGGTTTACAGTCTTCTATTCAACATTTACTTTCAAAATTAAAGTTTAGAAAATCTTCAAAATCTAGTGTAATAATTCACTATAATTACATGGTGTGAATGAGTCATATATTCCAAAAATACTAGGAATTTGTGCTTCCCCTCATTCTTGCTTATGTAATTTTGTTTCTACTTGTGCTTCACCTTGATCTTGGTCAAAAGATTATTATACCTTAAAGAAATGAGTAGTCTAAGATCTAACTACCTTCATTTAGGATGTTCCATGAAGTAATAGTTAAGAATTGATTCCTCCCTCCAATTGTTCCAATTTTTGGCTCTATATATCTAAAAGTATTCTTAAATTTATCATATCATCTAGTTGTAATTGATAATAACAATTGTATTGGTTTTATGTCAAATGTATTCACATGCAATATGTCTATTTTATTTGAGGAAGGAAACATTTTTGTGACTTAACTTCAGAGTAGTTTGGTATAACCAAGTCATGATGTTGTCGAGTGTTACAGAGTGAAGTATGCACAAATTTTAGACTAAGCACTTCTTAGTTTTTTAGGTAGTAGTAGATAAGGTTTCTCATATTTATGGTGTTTAAGAGGCTAAGGAGCATAGGATCTCAAAAACCCAGAAAAGGTTTCCTGAGAAAAACCTTAGAAACACCTCAATTAAATCAATTATCCTAACTTACGAAAGGTGGTTAATTAATTTAGATTAATTAAGAGAGGCCAATTTTTTTCTAGAGACTTCTGGAAAAGTAAATTGATGTAGTCAAGATGATCATAGTAGTTGATTTAGATGTGATCATGGTCGTTGGTTTGCCAACAAAAGATTATAAGAGAAGGGTCAATGTGGTTTGGATTATACATCGAATGAGTTCAAGTAGTTCGACTTACCTAGTTGTAGTGATTTAGCAAGGTCTCAGTTGAAGCTAGGGAGACAACAACAACGAGGTATTCAGCAATGATAATTTCTAGACAAATTCTTGAGAGATTTTTAGTTTTCTAGATGATGAATGCATGCCGAGTTATTTCTAGCAGAGGAGGTTGAGTTGAGGCAGTGCAAGCTTTCTAGTTGAGCAAGTGCGTGCTTCAGGGTCAGCAGTGCGTGTTCCACTACAAGAAGAGGTTTTAGAGGTAGAACAAGTTTCCCAGGAGAGAAGTAGCAGAAAGTGTGAGTTTTAGGAAGAGATTCTAGAGGCAAGTGCAAGTTACCCAAAGAAAAAGTGCAGATTCCATAAAGGAGTGAAAATTTCCAAAAGGGAGACCAAGTTAATAGGTGGAGGGAAAAAGGATTTTCCTAGTATATTTGATAGAGGATAAAGTTGTAAGTTGGAGCTTTTCTAGTGAAATGGGAACGTAGTTGCAATTATTTATTTCACTGAATAATAATTAAAACCTTATCTTTTACACTAGTTTTCCCTTGAGGGTTTTTACATTGGTATCAGATTTATTGTGTGTGTGCATTATTTCTAAGTTCCAATATTTTATTTTCCTTAGCGTATTTTATTTGTGAATATTTGCAGTAGTGAATTTATGGATATTTTTCATAAAGTAAATTACATAAGACAAATAAACTCCATAAGTTAGAAGATACACTACAATCATGGAAATTTCACATGGTATTAGAGTAGATTAGCTCAGAGAAGTTCTAGACTGAATTTGGTGCAGATTAAAGGAAGATATAGTGCACTGAAGAGTAGATATACATAGGCCAGTAGGGTAGTGTGAATTTCAGTGGAAATAGTTTGATTTCCAGTCCAGGGAAGTGATCCAGAGGAATTGTGATTTGTATCAGTGAGTAGTAGTAGGCAATGAGGTTGCCGAAAATGTTTTCGAAGGAAGTTTAGATGTCGCAAAGAAGATCTAGTGCAAAGGGTTTGCAACATAAGGTTTTTGCAGTAGAAGACTAGCATAGGGCAAGGAAGAAAAAACACACAATGGTTTTGAATCAATTTATTTATTTCTCCCACTATTTGAGTTTCACAGAGTTTTCTAGAGATGCTCATAGCAAGATTAAGAGATCAGGACAAGTTGGATGGAGACTCCAACTTTGGTATTGTGAAGGACAAGATTTTGTTTCTATTAGGGGAGCACAATTTGAAGGATTTTTCTACATTAGTTATCATTGTACCAACAAATCCCATCTAGTTTCATGAGTATAGGAGGGATAACGCTAAAGCAAAGAGGACGATCCTTTATGGAGTCAGGGATCGCATTGTTTTGCATATTGTAAAGAAGAGAACAACAAAGGAGGTGTATGATTCCACTATCAAGTTGTACTAGGATCCATCGGAGAACCAGAAGATGCTCCTCAAAGAGAAGCTGGGGGAAACCAAGATGTAGAAGGGCAAGGATGTAACCACCTAACTCAATAGGATTTAGTTTGTCAGAGATGAACCTTATACAATAGGAGAGAAGGTAGCAGATCATGAGCTAGTGCATATAGCACTCAATGGGTTTACCAAGGAATGAAATACATTCATCTAGTTGATTTATAGGCATGACAAGCTTCCAGATTGAGAATGACTATGGAGTGACTTCACTCAAGAGGACCTGAGGATCTAATTAGTTGAAGGCACTACCAAAAATAGTGGGAAGACAATGAAGGTGAAGGAGGAGAAAGAGAATGTCTCTCTTGCATGTAAAGGGAAAACAAAGAAGGGTCCCAGTGAGGAACACGACTTGAAAGGAGAAAAGAAGAAGAAGGACTTATAAAAGGTCAAGTGTTTTGGTTGTGGTGAATTTGGTCACTATGTTAGCCAATTTCCTAAGAGGAAGAAGGAAAAGAAGGGGAAGTAGACAATTGCTTCAGCGAAGATTAAGGAGTTGTGTGTTAGCTTGGAGGATGAATTCACATTGATAGCAACAATATATCTAGGAGGAGGAGGAGTATGACACTCAAGTATGTTAGATTCGATAGGGTTCAAGGAAGGAGAAGCAACGAGATCTAGAACATATCCATGGAGGGCTTGATTAATATATTATTTCTATTTACTGAGTATGAGACTCATCCTTTGGAGCATTATTGTTGCTACATGAGCCTAAGTATCATAGTAGAAGTGAGATCAACACACAAATTGTAGTGATAGCAACAACACAAAGGTGGGAGGGAGGTAGTGCAAATTGGCTAGTTATAGAGAGCAATATGCAGTTCCAGCGAGTGACACTCCAATTCAAGGGCATCAACAGTGTGAGATCAGGGTAGTGTAGTGGGAGCACATATTGGTTCAAATACATAATGTTGCAATAAAATCAGAGTAGCATAGTAGCATGGTGGATAGTGATTGCTGATGGATTTTCTTCACAGATATTTCCAGTTTCTTAGTGGTAGAAGGAGATATATTTTATTTTCAAGAGGAGGATGTAGCCTCTCCAATAGTAATATTTTTACTAAGGCAGAGGGATTTGTTGGGGCAACGAGGTACCTTTTTAGTCAAATTGATTTGTAGAGGACAAGCAGTTTCCAATTTGTGTCTTAATTTTCTAGTGGAGGCCATAGTTAGTTTCCCAGCAATCTGAGTTTTCCAAAGAGGATATATTAAATTCCTAGTATGCAGATGCAGAGGTTGATTCAAGCTCTAAAAGGGACGCCAAATTTATTTGGAGGGGACATGCAAGTTCTAAGGGATTAGATCGACTAGTAGAAGTGAAGGAATAAATTACCAAAGGTTTAATAAATTATGGAAATCAATGTATCATAGATGTCAGACACTAGTGGCTTGGATCAATTCGACTACAACATGTTCCCATAGATCAACAGGTTGTAGATATACTCAAATAGGTGTTGGGTAGGGAAAAGTTTGTCTACTTTAGGGAGAATATGGGAGTAGTGGAGAACACCTTCCTCGCTAAGAGTGAGTGTTAGTTTTTTAGGTCATAATGGACAAGTGTTCTAGTCTCTATGATGTCAAAGAGGCTAAGGAACATGAGATCTCTAAAACCCAAAAAAGGTTTCGTGAGAAAAGCCTTAGAAACCCCTCAATTAGACTAATTAACCTATAATTGAATATTTCCTAACTTATGGAAAATGGTTAATTAAATCAAATTAATTGAGGGAGGTCGATTTTTCTCGAGATACTTATAGAAAAGTAAATTGATGGATTCAAGATGATCATCGTCATTGATTGAGATGTGATTATGGTCGTTCATTGCCCAACAAAATATTATAAGAGCAGGGTCAATGGGGTTTGGAGTGTACATCGAGTGAGTTCAAGCAACTCAACTTACCCAATTTTAGTGATTCAGCAGGGGTGCATTTGAAGCTAGGGAGGCACCAGTAGCAAGGTATTCAACAATGATAGTTTCTAGATAAATTGTCGAGAGGTTTCTAGTTTTCCAGAGGAGGAAAGGAGGTATTTTCTAGTAGAGGAGGCTAAGTTGAGGCAATGTGATTTGCAGTGTGAGCTTGTTAGTTAATCCAGTGTGTGCTTCAGGGTTAGTAGTGTGTTTGTTAATACCAGAAGAGGTTCTAGAGGTAGAGCGAGTTACCATGAGAGTAGTGACAGATAATGCGAGTTTCGAGAATAGATTCTAGAGGCAAGTGAAGTTAACCATAGTAAAATTGTACATTCCATAGAGGAGTGTGAATTTCTATTAGGGAGGCCAAGTTAATAGTTCGAGGGAAAAAGGATTTTCCCAATATATTTGACAGAGGAGAAAATTGTAAGTTGAAGTTTTCCAGTGAAACAACATAGCAGTTGTAATTCTCTTCATTGAATAATAATAAAACCATCATCTGCTACATTGGTTTTCTCTTCGGGGTATTTCC